>JBAJNP010010136.1:0-16932 GCA_036877545.1 Yasuhikotakia modesta
ACAAGGAGGTCTGCAGTCGTGCCCCCTATACAGGTTGGAGCACCAGATTTTGGTGTGGACTCACCAAACCTTCGCTTGCTGAAGGAGACTTTACCCCGAGGTGGTAAATCATATTTGGAGGATTAATGGGCAAGCCCAAATGGACCATGCCCAAAGCCTGACCAGGACAGAGAGAGGCTGTCTGCGTTGGTCGCTCCTGCCTGGTGGTGGACCTCATAGTGGGCATCCTGGAGCACTAGGACCCACCATGTCACCCTGGTGTTGATGTCCTTGGCCCGACTCATCCACTGCAGGGGGGCGTGGTCAGTCAGAAGGATGAGCTTCTGGCCCAGCAGGTAGTACTTCAGCTCCAGGACTGCCCACTTGACAGCCAGGGCCTCTTTCTCCATGTAGATTCTCTCAGCCTGGGTTAGCTTCCGGCTGATGTAGATAACCGGGTTTTCTTCATCATCCAGCTCCTGGGACAGAACCCGGTGTCCGATGGGGTTTGTTTGTAGCAGGAAGGGGCTGCTGAAGTCTGGGGCCTGGAGAAGTAGCTTTGAGGTGAAGGGTCTCTTCAACAGGCTCTCTCCTGTTGGAAGGCTTCTTCCGCTGCCGAGGTCCACACTACTTTCTCCGGTTGCCCCTTTCTGGTCAGATCTGTCAAAGGGGCAACTATAGAGGAAAAGCTAGGAATGAAGCATCGACCGATTCAGACACAACGAAGGCTGTGAGCTGTTCTCAGCGTCCCACCCACATCTTCAGCAGGTTTACATGGTTTAACTGTTCCTCCCTTTTTTTCTTGGCTGGTTTACTCTATACGTTACAGGACCGACCCTCTCCACCACGGTATAGTTATCTACACCAAGGGGCCATCTGTCTGAAGGTGGTAGACTGTTGTCCTCAGTTGCTTCACCACCAACAGCCGGCAGAGGTCAGCCATTAGCTAAGACATCAACAGGGTTAAACTTTGGCCTTTGTTGGGCATCCTCTTGCATATTGCAGACAACAGATCGCCATTTGATCCCTATTAAAAGTGCAATTTAAATACAATGGCCTTCAAGTTTGCAACAATTTCCAAATTTTTACAATGGCAAACTTTGTGCAAGGTATTAAAGCAGCTTCTATGAAATGTGTGTACGATCTCAGAGCAGGTCCAACTTTTGCGTTTATGTAAGGACAGTTTAGATCTTTAGATTAGATCAGTTTAGATCTCAATAAATGCAGATGTTATTTTAACAATATTTTTAAAATTCCATTCCAGTTGTTTCTTTGCCTTATTGTTCTGCTGTTTTATCATAAGTACCATCCCCAACAGTGACATTTTCCAAACGTTTAACCTACTTTTTTGATCATACCCTTTGTCTATTTGAGAGACGCTAACATCCTAAACCCTCATAATTTTCTTCTTGATTCTCTTTGTCATTTACACTCATTCAACTTACAATTCTGCTAAGAAATTCTCTAAAAAGAATTAACTTTACCATTCAGCGACTTACAGTGAATTCAATGTACACATATTTTTTTCTTATCAGGACTTGCCTTCCCCTGGGATTGAACCCACAACCTTTGCAGTGTTAACGCAATGCTCTACCAGTTGAGCTTTATCTTATCTTTATCAATAATAAAAGATGCTAGTTTTTCCATTTTGCAAATCAACTTTACTTTCACTTGAACTATAGTAAGTGCACAGTCTTTTATGCCAGCCCCAGTATGGCTTCCGGGGCACTGAATGATTCCTTGGTTTCAACTTGGTTCCTTGGTTACTGACTTTTCATTCATTAGCTTTTTTGTGACTTTCCCTTCAATATGAAGTAATATGAAGTGGATGATTGATGTTACAAATCTGACATATCAAATGCCTATGACAATTGCTGCTCATGTGCCCCTTTCCTAAGCACTCAAAGCACATGCCTTCAGAAACTCCACCTTATCTTTATTTGATTTCCATTTAAATTAGTTGCATATCTCCATTGCATGATCTTTCCCAAAAAATTCACACATTTTTAACAGCAGCAGGGGAGGCATTACCTGGTCTTCCCTGAAAATTCAATTTAGGGCACATTCATTCATTCAGATTATTGCTCAGTTGGTTTATTTTGTTTGAAAGTGACACATTGTTTTAAATGTGAAATTACATTTGGATGTGAGCATTTTTTGACACTGAACTGACCCACATAAAGAAAAGAAAAATAACATTACAAGCGGGCGCGGCTCGTCTGTATGGGCAGGTGGGGCAGAGCCCCGCCAAAATATTCAGACACTTGAAAACATAGAACTCTATATAAACTGGACAACATTTTAGACTGTTATAAGTCATAAAGTGAGGTGGATATGTTAAAATTTTATCGCATTGCTTCAGGTTTGATAAGCGGGGCAGAGGGTGTCTCTGAAATAAGGAACCGCAGCGCGCTCCAATTAAGAGCCATATGGGCAGATTTGAGACTGCCCCACTTTCTTTAATGTTACTGAATGTAGTTCCGGAAAATATTATTAATCCGCATCAGCAAAGTGTATATGAGTCTGTGTCAGTTAAGCGAACGCGTCAGACAGTGAAGATGGCGAGTAGTACAGATCATTCTGCGTGTAATGTTATGTCAAATGCTTTGGCGATGCTTTCAATAGAAAAACGTTTAACACATATCCCTGAATTCAACAAAGCAGTCATCAAGAAATTTGCTGATATGAAGTTCTTATACAAATAAATAAGGTTTAACATGCTCATGTAAATAGTCTGTAAGTAGCCTGTAAATAGCCGATACAACATTAGTTTGGGCAAGAATTGCAAAAGTAGGCCTACCAATAAAATGAATAACATAAAAAATAATAGCTAATAAAAATAAACAAAACAATTTGTTAATGTAAATAGTTTGTTTGTTTGTTTTGTTAAATGACCCAGTTCCCTGTGCATTCATGCTTATGACCCAGAAACTGCCCCTCCAAAATATTTGGTCAGGAGCCACTACTGATTACAAGTCACATTGTAACAACTTGCCCTGTTCCTCCCTGCCAGCAGAGGGAGCCCTTGACAGAACACTTCCTATTTCCTGTTTGCAACTATTTAAGTGGAGCACATGCTTGGCGAAGTATTGCCAGTTATTTCACTGCATACTGAGCGGTATCCATTGTATGTTTATCCTGTGTACATTTCTGCCTGTTCACCTGTTTCATGTTTATTGGATTACCCTTTTTGATTTTTTGCCTGGTTTTGATCCGTTTTGTGTTTGACCTTGCCTGCCCATTGTTATTCTGATTGTTTGCTGCCTTGACAATTGCCTGTTTACTGCTATTGCCTGTTTGCTGCCTGCCCTGAACCATGCCTGTTTTACGTTTTGCCCTCTGTTTAGAATTTTGTATTTGTCAATAAACTTCTGCGATTGGATTCTACAACACGCTCAGGTGTCGCCCCTGTGTTACACACATGTAGCAGATGTCAGGTTACTGTTTTAGTTTTTATTTATTAGATTATGTCCAAGTTAACAAATTTGTGAGCAGATGAAAAGGATACATCTGTGTAGATGCAGTGTCAAAATTTACATTTAAGTGTGGATCAACAGGTTAGGTTCAGTCATTGCCTACTCTTAGAGAGTCAGGCATGTAGACTTGCTGGTTTGATTGTAATGCCAGCAGGTAACAACTGAAGTGTTTTATACGTACATGTGTGTGTGTTTTATGATTTGATGACATGCCTTCAAGACCATCACTCCAGAGAAAATGTGGATGAATTTTAAGGTGTATGTACAGAAACTGTCCTGGGGCTACTTCCAGCACAGTGGCGACACTTGGTGCATGTGCCAGGGTATCCAGGGAATCAAAAAAGTACAAAAGCACCTTCACATGCTTCACCTCCCTGATGCATTGACCAGCTTCTACACTTTGAGGTGCAAAATGATGTGGTGCAAGGAAGACCACCGTCCATCTAATCCAATGACAAGATACTTGTCTCACCAAAGAAGTGCATACACAGTCGGGAGTGGATCATCATTTTAGTGTGGATGAGGAGTCAGGAGTGGATCAGCAGTAGGGAATGGATCAGCAGTTATGAGTTAATAGAGGATCAGGAGTCGGTAAGGAGTAGGTAATTGGCAGTAATGAGCAGACTAACAGTGAAGAATGAATCAGCATAAATCAGATGTCCAGAGCCCAAAACACTCCGACAACAAGATGTAATATAAGTACTTCGATGATTTGTGTATTTAGCTTATTTAGCTTTGCTTTAACTGTTTGTTGACACTGCTATCATGTTCTTCTGTTCGTCTCTCAAACACAACCTGATATAATATGACCCTTCAAGTTTGACTTCTATGGAGCAATCAGAGACCTCACACTTTACTGTTTCACTGGACTGTCACTAGGGAAGGCTATAAATGGCAAAAAATAACTATGAAATCCAATTTTTACAAATCCATTCCAGTCATGCTCTGATGGGGGCGTATTAGCAGACTGTAATTATTAAACATTTGAAAACAAACACAAGTATTTACAGCACTTACATCTTTGTTGCTGATGTCAGCTTGAACAAGAGTTCCATTCAGACAGGGTTCAACATAATGCAGCTCCTCATTGAACTGTAAACAAACACTGCAGTGTAACAGTTTACTGTAAACAATATACTATAAACACAAACTGTAGATATACAGTGTTCATGTTTCTCTCACACTTGTTTCTAAAACAAAGTATTTCACTTACCGAATATGTGCTGCTGACGTTGAGCTGTGTGTGTATGTGTGTATGTAAAAAAAACCTTAAACAGCCTAGTGTATAGCATTAGTTCTGGTATGTCAGATCAATCAAGTGTTCCTCAGCTAAAGCCAGCTGATCAAGGTCAAACAATGGGAAAACAATACATACTAAATGCTGTCCTATTAAAGTTGCCTTCATAACTCAGCTGCCCATCCATGCTGCACTCTTTATCCTCTAGTCACACCTTAAATGGGGGTGCAGTTGTGGTGTACTGGTTAGTGAGTCAGGCTTGTAATCAGTAGGTTGCTGGTTTGATTCCATTTGATTTACTTTCTCTCTTCTGCATCCCACAGAACCCTTTTGCTGATTTGGTTCAAATCAGCCATAGAATTCTGAAATCTAAGCCTGGCTTTAGTTTACACATGTGTAGCAGATTTATGTTATTACACCAGATTGTTCATTTTATTTATTTACAGTATTTATTTATGGTATTTTTATTTAATTTTGTAATTATTTTGTTTATGAGGTATTTTAGTTTGAAAGTAGGTTGTGCACTTTTATTAAAGGAAACCGCAGTATGCACAGCTGACGTCATATGTTAATTGAGAGAGAAATCACTGCGCAATCTAGTCTTGTCCTCCTTCCGGTGCTGTCTATAGAGGAGGGAGAGGTACGATTTAATGAGCTTCGTTAATTTCATGTTCTAGCGTTTTTATAAGTGTTTATTTCTTGTTTCAATAATCATTTGTAAGGAACTCTTATATCTAATGTTATGTTAAAGTGTTTCTATGTGTTATAAATGTGTTAAACGAAGTTTATTTGAGAGTAATCGGGTCAATAGGAACGTGCGAAATGGCGGCGCTGTGCTTGCTCCACGTGCGAAAGAGGTGTTAGAGACGTATATAGGTATTTAAAGAGAGATGTTCTATTAAATAAATATAATTGATATTATATCTATGTGCTATATTATATGTAAGTGAAATGTTATGTTTTATGATTCATTACCTGGTGTACTTAACGTACATTTTGTGGTTAACAGGCAATGCAGAGCAAGTAATAGTGCCTGAAAGTTTGTGTTACTGCACAGGCACTACAATTAAATCACCCTTGAAGCACTCCAGTTCTGTTAACACTGTAATTCGGTGTATGTAATTAAATGTAAAAATGCTTATACATTTCACTTATTAGTATTATCATTGTTATATATTACTGATATTATTTTTTACACTTTATTATACTATATATATATGTACTGTATAATGTATTATTTATTATAATGTAATATTTTGTGAATTATGCGCTTGCTCTTTCCGGTGCTGTGTGTGGAGGAGAGAGGCAATGCAGAGCAAGTATGCTGATAATGGTGCCTAAATGTTTATGTGTTACTGCACAGGCACTATAATTAAATCACCCGTGAAGCACTCCAGTTCTGTGTGGAAAGCCTTTTTTCCTCAAATAAATAAAAATACACAACGCAGAGGAACAACCGCTACACATGTCATAGTTCTGCCTATTAATGTTTAAATAATGTTATGTGAATCATTCAGGACCTAAGTCAACTCGTTGCTTTATATAGGTATTGATAAACTTACAGCAATAATGTTAAAGAAGTCATCGTCTCCAAGTGTGTCCATTATGGAGGACACAGTCTGTCTAGCAATGGTCAAACGCAGCCCTTTCATACTGCCACTCACATCTACCAAAATGACAACATCTTTAGGAGATGTAGCTGCCTGGATATACCTGTAAAACAAAGTGTCAAGAAAGATTATATAATTTACAAATGAGATAAAAAAACAAAAGAGCCAATAAATGTGAAAGAAATTGTGATAAGTTTAATATGACAGATAACATTGTGATTCCAATGACACTTATAATCAAAAATAAACATTTGTGAACTGGCTTAATCTGGATGGTGGAGAGACGGCACGGCACGATTTGTAACATCACGCCAAGACTCCCTCTGCTTCCTGTTTCCTGCTTCCTGTCTGGCCATTTCCTGTTTGTGGACTATTTGAACACAACCTCACATGGGCACATTGTTTTGCACAGCATTTGATACCACGTGTTTGATATTGCCTGTTCGCTTCTCTTTGGATTTTGGATTTGTCTGCCTGGTTTTTGATTTCCTGCTTGTTGTCCATCCAGTTACACCTTGGGCTATTTCATGAAGAAACCATTTCCTTTTATGTGATCAATGCTCCCAAATATGAATTTATATTAGGCCACCCTTGGATGAAACGTCATAATCCAGGTTTGTCATGGCATTACAATGAACTCATGGTCTCAATTCTTCCATACCCATTGTATGAACTCTTAACATTCCCATACCCTGTTTAACCACCAGTATTGAAAGTACAGATACTAATAAAGCTATCTAAAAGTTCCCTCCGGTTACTCCACATTTCAAGAAGTTTTAGTAAAACCAAAGCAGCACAATTTACCACCTCACAGATCCTGGGACTGTGCCATAGACCTCCTACCTGATGCCATGCCTCCCAAAAGTCTACCCATTATCTCGTACTAACACCCAAGCCATGGGAAAGTACATAGAGGATCTGGATTCATCTATCCTTCCACATCTCCAGCAGCAGCAGGAGGTTCCTTTTTTGTGGAGAAGAATGGTGGACTACATTCCTTCACAAATTATAGAGGTATGAATAATGTTACTGTAAATTTCCAGTACCCATTACCCCAGTCCCCTCAGCCTTAAAGTAATTTACATGATGCCATGATTTATACTAAATTATCTCAACAGTGCTTACAACCTCATAAGGAGGTTTGTAAGCACCTTTTTGACCTCTAGAGGACACTATGAATACCTTGTCATACCTTATGGTCTAACCAATGCTCCAGCAGTATTTTAGTCATTTATCAATTAGGTTTTTTTAGATATATATGACACTCATTTACTCTAAGACTGAAACAGAACACATCCAACATGTCAAAACTGTGTTGTCTTGTTTACTCAAAAAACAACTCTTTGTCAAGGCTGAAAAATGTGAATTTCACTTCGGGCAAATTGCTTTCCAGGGGGAATATTATCAGTCACCAGGAAGTGGAGATGGATAAAGGCAAGGTATGTGCTGTCACAGAATGGCAACAGCCAACTACAGTTAAAGATCTGCAGAGATTTCTTGGTTTTGCAGACTTTTGCAAACCACAGATTTATTCACAATTATTGTCTGGAATCCTGAATCACAAAAAGCTTTTGTGGTAGAAGTGGATGCATCTGATTGTGGAGAAGAGGCAGTTTTATCTTAATGCCATGGTAAACGAGGTAAACTACATCCATGGGCCTTCTCCAGAAAACTCCCCCCAGCCGAATGTAATTATGATGTGGGTAACAAAGAACTACTATTCATGAAGGAGGCCATTTCAGAATGATAACACTTGTTAGAGGGGGCCATTCATCTGTTCCAGGTCATTACAGATACCAAAAATTTTAAATAGAGCGAAGGGGCCAAAAGACTCAATCCTTGGCAGGTTTGTTGGACCCTCTTCTTTATCAGATTTCAATTCACCGTACAGACCTGGTAGTAAGAAATGTAAAGCTGATGCTAGGGGGAGTCAGTTTACCTCACAGGTAAAGAAAGTGTTCTGTAAACAACTTGATATCAATGTCAGTCTTACATCCGGATATCATCCACAATCAAATGGTCAGTTTGAGAGATTGAACCAGGAGATCGGGAGATACCTACCGAGTTACTGTGAACTGAAGATGACGCCCACATCCTCCCAACCAAGCAGGACAATGGGTCTGGCTCTCTACATGAGATCTCAAGCTATGGCACCCTGCAGGAAGCTCAGCCCAAGGTACGTAGGCCCATTCAAAATTATTAGACAAATCAATGATGTTACATACCAGTTAACAAAATATAGGATCTCTCCCTCTTACCCGGATGCTGGCCCTAACCTGGAAGTGCCAGTGTTTGCCCTGCCTTACCAAGCATTTATACCTATTTTGTTTACCACATACTATTGGTATAATATTGCCTGATTGTGTCACAGATCCGTCTCTGTGGCTTCCTCCATTCATCACCAGTCAGAGCCATCTCCCGAATATTAAAAACTACTACTGCAAAAGCTGAGAAATGTGAATTTCACCAAACTAAAACTCCATTCCTGGTACATCATCAGTCGAAAGGGCATCGCCATGGTTGACGAAAAGATAGATGCAGTGGTGGGCTGGCCACAACCACAAACATGTAAAGGCTTACAACAATTCTTGGGGTTTGACAACTTTTATAGATGTTTCATTAGAGGTATCAGTTCTGTTGCAGCACCATTAACTGTCATGGTGAAGAAGGGGGCTGCCTGTTTAACCTGGAATCCCCTTGCCATCCAATCCTTCCAGGAATTAAAACATTGTTTCACCACTGCACCCATTTTACATCACCCAGAGAAGGAGTTTGTGGTGGAGGTGGACGCATCCAGCTCGGGTATCAGGGCTGTCCTCTCTCACCGTCATGGTGAGACACCCAAAATGTTCCCTTGTCCCGTTTTTCCCACAAGTTGTCTGCTGCTGAACAGAACTATGATGTGGATAACAGAGAACTGCTAGCGGTGAAGGCTGCGCTGAAGGAGTGGCGACACTGGCTAGAGCGGGCAAAGTTTCCTTTTGCCATGCTCACAGATCATCTCAACCTGGAATATCTCTGTTCTGCCAAGTGTCTGAACCACCGTCAGGCCAGGTGGTCTTTGTTTTTCACCAGATTTAACTTTAAAGTAACTTACAGACCTGGCACCCAGAATACTAAGGCTGATACTCTATCTCGTTTTTATAAATCTGACCATCTTTCCTGCCAACGTTGTGGTAGCTCCCATCAGGTGGGATATCATGAAAGAGATTAATGAAGCCCTGGTCCAGGAACCCACCCCAGCCGAATGCCTCAGCAACTTTACCTATGTTCCCCAATCCTTACACCCCTAGTTACTCCTTTGGGTACCCTCCACACCCAGCTCAGGGCACCCCAGCATTAACACCATGATACACATTCTGTCTAACAAGTTTTTGTGGCCCACAATGCAGACAGATGTTATACACTTCATCAAGAACTGTGCCAGTTGTAACATGGCTAAGACCCCACACCATGCCCCGGCAGGCTTACTACAACCCCTCCCCATCCCTCAACGTCCCTGGTCCCATATTGCAATAGATTTCTTTACTGATCCTCCCCCAAGACAACACCACCATACTCACAGTTATTGACCGCTTCTCTAAGGCATGCCGCCTCATTCCTCTCCACAAGCTACCCACCACACTAGAGACTGCTGAAAATTTTGTAATGTATTCATGTTCTACGGCCCCACAGAAGACATTGTTTCCGGCCATGGTCCCCAATGTACCTCTGTACATTGTCTGGGCAGCTTTTTTCAAATTACTGGGAGTCAATGTTAACCTCACATCAGGGTACTATTCTCAGGCCAATGGGCAGGTAGAGAGACTTAATCAAGAGCTCACCTGGTTCCTTTGAACTTACTGCCATGACAACCAGACAGACTGGAGTCGGTTCCTAATGTGGGCAGAATATGCCCAGAACTCAGCAAATGGATTCTATCAGTGGGTCTATGTCGCCATCCTAACACGATCAAGACAGATCAGTCAGACTAAATTGATAAAATTTTCCTAATAACATACTAATAACAGCAACCCCGGAACTAGCTAAATTTAATATTTGTTCCCTGCATTGTCACAGCAGTGAGATGTTATAGCTGCAATTAGTAACATTATGCTTCAGGTGCCATCTCTGTCTGCCTGACATATTGTTACAAAACGAGACCCAACAGTTAAAAAATCAGTTCCATTTCCATCATTACCAGCTTTATCGTTATATCCAGGAAAGTTACAAATTGCAGCTTTAACATGCCAGATGAGAACTGGCGCTCCCAGCTAAGCCTCGTGTCTCCCAAGGTTTTTTCTTCATCTATAGTTTTGGTTCCTCACCACTGTCAGCCTTTTGGCTTGCTTACTGCAAGACTGCTGATAATTAAAATAGGTTTTATAATTTATTATTATTATTGATCCAAGCAAAATGATATATTTACACCTATTATTATGTACACCTGTAATGCCAGGCCAGCAGAGGGAGCTCTTTCCCCGTACTGTTGGCATTCACTCCCTCTACTTCCTATGATGCAACTTCCTGTTTGGTGGCTATAAAGCAGAGGCCAACTAAACAGGAAGTTGCAAAGTATTGTTTTGCCATTTCCTTGTTTTGCCTTGACCTATTGCCTTGTTCTGTGTTTGCCTGCTTTCTTGTTTGGATTTTGACTCTGGACTGCCTTCTGGTTTTTGAATGTTTTCTGCCTGCCCTGACCCTTGTCTAGTTTTTGGATTTGCCTTCTACATTCCTGATGACCCTGCCTGTTTGACCATGGCTCGCAAAAATAAAAGTAACCTGAATATGGATCCTACCATCTCCATGTCTCCCACCGTTACAACACCTTACCTAATAAACCTATCTGGTTTTATTTCTTTGTCTCCAGTTCTCATTCATTCTCTTGCATTGTGTTACGTGTTAATGCAAATAACATTTAAAATTAAATTAAACTTACCATTTTCTATTTCTACAGTCAAATTCTATAACTCCATGTTCATGTGGTGTCCATTTTATACCTGTGGAGGTGAAGTCAAATATGTAACTTTTGTGGCCAACTAATAAATGAATGATTAATGAGAACAAGGAGGCAGAGCCATGTTTTAGGATAAGAGAGCACATGACACAGTAACAAACAAAACCCCAGACCTCAAAATACAGGCTGCAAGACAGAATCTAGACTTTGTGCCCTTTCCCCTCTATTGAATATGGTTGACATATAGATTCTGATGCCAGGACTGGAACACAAGAACATAGAGTAAGGATCTACAACAAAAGGCTGTCACAATCCTGTCAGAAGAAAACTGCTGTTATTGTCAGTGGTGGAACTTTGCTCGTTTGTTTTTTTTTGCTTCCTTTCCCTTATTTTTCTTGGCACTGCTAGGAGTATGTCTCTAAAGGTGTGTGTGGTCTTTCTCTCTGTTGTAAGTGGATGCTCTACATAAAAATGGCATATTTTGTGTAATAAAAACCTATCATCCATCATGTTAATTTACTAAATGTTGCATAGCCTTAAATGTACATACTGTTTTAGTAGACAGTCTTAATACATTTCCCTCTCATAGGTATGAGTCTTTTAATGTAATGACATTCTTTCTGTTATCTGCTTAAGCATTTTCCTATTTTCAGTATTTTTAGTATGTCTTCTTGTATGCAAAGTTGCTCTGAACAATGCAGCATTGTTAAAAAGCACTCTATGAAAAATAAAATTTAACTGAATTGACAAACTTAGACCACACTGTAGGGATGAAGTAAATTAACACTAGTTATTTAGAGTAATCCAATTGTTCAAGCTTGGTGTCTGACTCTCTATTGGTTTACTGTTTACTGTTTTTGGTTTTTTTTAGTTTCTTAGTTTCTTCTTTTTTTAGTATTCTTTTTGGAGGTATTCAAACTTTTCATGTTTCGGGGTTCTGTGTTTTTGGCAGGAAATGTTAAGAGAGTAATAGAAAGTGAGTAATAGAAAATGTTTTTCTATAAAAATTTGTTAAATTTTTATGTGAAACAATAATGCCGGTGGTAAGGTTATGTCACTGTACACCCCAGGTTGGGACAAGGTATTATTTGAGTAATACCTTTTTGGCTAATGTTTTGGGAAAAGAAAAAAATGGCTGTGTTTTGCCTGTGCCACATAAGTCACTAATTGAAGCTTAAAAAGAATGATCATACGCTGGAAAAGTATTGTGTAAGTGTTCTCTCTCCCCCTTACATGGATGAACCTAATTAATAAAATGACCTGGGAGATAAAATACAGCAACAAGGTAGAAATGAAAAGAGATAACAGATTTCATTAGTCTTTCTGGATCATCTCAGGTTACGTATGTAACCCTGGTTCCCTTAACGTAACCTGAGATGTTCCCTTTCAGGAACTCGAGCTGCATCAAAATGCTATGGGAACGAAATGCCCACTATCCATACTAAAGTGACCCACCCTGCCCCCTCTGTTAGACTGCACGAGTTTAGGGCAAGAGGATTAAAAAGCCAGGAGTGGCTTGATCATCATAGTGGCTAATGAATGATAAGGGAGTTAACCATCCCGCAGCATCACAAATGTCCTGAATTGGGACATCTGCATAGATTGCCTTAGAGGCCGCCATACCCTGAGAGGAATGTGCCTTGGTCACCTTAAGAGGGGGAATACCAGAGGACTCATAAAAGATGGAGCAAATCGCATCAGAAATCCAATGACTCTCACGATCTGTAAGAGATCCGGAGACTAGCTTAGGATTCCCAAAGCAGACGAAAAGTTGGTCAGTCTTTTTCCACAGGGCAGTTTTGTGGACATAAGTGTCCAGTTCTTGCACTGAACATGTATGATTTACCTTCTCCTGGTCATGCTCTCTGAAGGGAGGAGGACAAAAGATTTGTAATACAACTGGCCGTAGTACGATTGAAGGTATTTTAGAGACAAAACCTTGGGTCTTGGGTATAAAAGGCTTTTGCCAAACCGGACACAAAGTCTAAAAAGGAAGACACTACAGAGAGAGCTTTTATGTCGCCCACCTTCCTCAGAGAAGTGAAGGCCAACAGGAACGCCGTCAACTGATAACCGATATCAAAGATTTCCTCAATGGGCTCAAAAGCTGGAGCACAAAGAACTTCAAGAGTTTCAAGAACTACAGCCAGGTCCCAAGGAGGGGCACATGATTGGACCTTGGACCTCAGCTTCAGTGCACCTCGGAGGAATCGTGTAACTCAAGGGTGTCTGCTTATAGGACATCCACATGAAGTGCAGTATGCAGAGATGAAGGCCACATAAACCTTCAAGGTGGAGTAGGCAAGTCCTGCAGGGAAATGAGCCTGCAAAAACTCCAAGACTTCATTTACAGTGCAGCCCACTGGGTATTGCTGGCATTCTCTGCACCATGAAGTGAAAGGAAAGTGAAAGGTTTCCACTTCAGGGCATACAGTTTCCTTGTAGAGGGAGCTCTGGATTGCAAAACAGTCTCCACAACCACGGTTGAGAGACCAGAAGTTAAGAGTTGTGCCCCCTCTGGGGCCATACCCACAGCTTCCATAGCTCTGGGCAGGTATGAAAGATGGCTTGCTTGGGCTTGCCCAAATATCTTCCAAATCTAATTAACCACAACTGGGTGAAGTTTCCACTCCCTGGGTCTCGGCCCCTGCTTTAACAGGATGTCTGCTCCCACATTGCAACATCCAGGGAAATGAATTGTCTGAAAGAGAGCAGCTTTCCCTGAGACCAGAGAAGGATCTGGAATGCTAATTTAAAAGAGGGCCCGAATGCAGACCTCCCTGATGATTGATGTAAATGACCACCGCTGTGTTATCAGTGCGAACAAGCACACGGTGGTGTAACAGGTCTGGGAGAAAATGTCTGAGAGCATCTCCAGAAGATTGATATGCCATGACAGATGGCAACTTTCCCAAAGACCTAGGGCTGTGTGGCCACTCATGACCACCCCTATCTGGTAAGGGACACATCGGACGCTAGGGTGAGATGGCAGCAGTAATCTCCCAGTACTCCTTGGTTTTGAGACACCACTGTAAGGGCCTCGTGTGCAGCAGGCCGAATTGAATGACAATGGAACTAGAATTAGATACTTCATTATGGAGAGCTTTAAAAATGGGAAGGCTCCTATGTGGAGGTGCAGACTGTTCACGTAAAAAGCGTTCATTTAACAGACTCTTGTCCACCAGCCTGCTGCTCTTCAGGCAAACTGATGTCAAGTTTGGCCACAGCACGAGTTGTAACTTCTATGAGGCGACATATGTGTGCTTTTAACATTCTCTACCTCTAGTTTTTCTGTGGAGGAAGAGCAATACGATGATAGCGTTTTAACACAGCTTGAGTTCCTGAAAGTTTTTCAGTAAAGTGGTTAACCCAAGATTCCTGGTTCTGGGCAAATTGGTTGCTACATCATCGCATAGACATGACACCAACTCCTTAAGATCTGGTAGGCCTTCATATAATTGAAGGAATCTATATAATTTTCCACAGGATCTTGGGAAATTCTCAACTGAAGGTGTCATAGATTGATAAACACAATGTAAACATTAATACTAATAGTAGTTTTATTTTCCAGCTAATAGTAGCTTTATTTTCCAATCCATACATTAAAAACTCACCTGGATACTGTCTGAAGAAGCCTTTTGCACTACCAAAGTACTGCCAAATAAGAGAAGGGTCTCGATGAAAGTTATCCACAAACACCTTATTTAGTGCCTCTGACCAGTACACCCCATTCACTATTGCTGCGTCTGCAACAGAAGGACACAGATATTATCTACACATTTAGTTGCTTTAAATTTTAATACTGATGCCAAAGGTGTTTATTGCTGAGAACCTTACTTTGGAGCATATTGCTTTAAATATCTACCAAATAAACAAATGTAAACATAAAAATAATAAACATTGGCAGAAAATGAAGACACATTTAAATCTTTGTTAAAAGTATCCATGGGTAACTTGAAAACTGTTGTACACCAAATATAATTTAATTTTACTGTATGTGAGTTATCATTTTACGCACTGTATATTTCAAAAAAAATTTGGAAAAAAGTGTCTGCCAAATGAATAAATGTAAATGTATTAAGTACACAGGTTGAAAGTATGCTTTCTTATTGTTAGATCAATAGCGTACAATGGTTTATCCTTGCTCTGAATATATTACTAATATCCGAATATCTCACTACTTTCTTTTAGCAGCTCTTTGTTGTCAAACAATTTGTTGCTTTATTGAATGCATCACATCATGATAGCATCATGTTAGCTGGTTAGCTTTTCTTCTGTCTTCTGTCTTTCTCTCCTGCATTTTCATCTATTTAGAGCTCATCAAGTATCTGTGGTAAATCAGATAGGTAGGGGTTTAGGGAAGATTTTGATCTAGAACTAGTTCCATACATTTCCACTGTACGAACATCATACAGGCCACCAGGTGATTACTCAGACTTCATTAAAGAATTTTCTGAATTTTTAATCAAAAAGTAGTATTGACCACAAATTGTGATTTTTAACAACCATGTGGATAATGAAAAAGATGCCTGGTGACCATTTTCTCATTAGCCCCACACTATTTGTTTTACTCACCTCACCCACAAACTTATTGCGAAGTCTAGTTTTGAGAGGTTATTCTGAGAGGTTTCTTGTTGGATTGCTTGTTATTACCTGGACTGCCTACCCATGTTTGATTGTTCTTTGCCATTTTGACTCTGCCTGTACCCTGGTTTACGCTTTGGATTGCTGCCTGGCCCGACCTCTGCCTGGTACTCTGTTTACATTTTGATCTGCCTCTGTTTTGCCTGTTTTTAGTTGCGTATAGAGATACATTGGATTCATTTCCAAGAACGTTTCATAAAACAGTAAAACTTCTCTGATGCTTGTTCCTTATAATATGGTTTAATGCTTACCCCAATGAAGTGCTGAAACCCATGACATGACCTCAGTTTTCCTCTGTCTACCCCTCCCCACTCACTGCCTTCCCACTCACTCTCCCTCATCCCTTTAGGTTCAGATCAATGGAGGTGGCCTACTGGTTAGTAAGTGAGGCTTGTAATCAGTAGGTTGCTGGTTCAAATTCAAATTTTATTTGTCACATACATAATCATACACAATATGATATGCAGTAAAATGCTTGTATGCCTGTTGACCTCTGAGGAAGGATTCCAGTGCCGGCAGGTAGCAACTGAAGTGCTTTTGGACAAGGCCCTGATTGCTCCCTGGGTGCTGCAGTCATAGCTACCCACTGGTCTAGGTGTGTGTGTGCATGATTTGCAGTGTGTTTATTCTTCTGTAGTGATGGGTTAAATGCAGAGTTCACATTTCGGGTATGGGTTTCATATCTGACAAAAACATGTCACTTTCACTGAACATACAGGTCCTTTTCAGAAAATTAGCATATTGTGATAAAGTTAATTATTTTCTGTAATGTTAGACTTTAGTATATTTTAGATTCATTACACACAACTGAAGTAGTTTAAGCCTTTTTATTGTTTTAATATTAATGATTTTGGCATACAGCTCATGAAAACTCAAAATTCCTATCTCCAAAAATTAGCATATCATGAAAAGGTTCTCTAAACCAGCTATTAACCTAATCATCTGAATAATTAACTCTAAACACCTGCAAAAGATTCCTGAACTCCCAGCCTGGTTCATTACTCAAAACCGCAATCATGGGTAAGACTGCCGACCTGACTGCTGTCCAGA
>JBAJNP010010137.1:0-16932 GCA_036877545.1 Yasuhikotakia modesta
CATATTTATGAGTACTAATATGAAAACGAATAAGCACTCTATATATTGTCTTAAAACTCTTCAATCTTTTGCTTATTTAATAGGTTTACTAAAAATGTCTAACATAGCAATTATAAATACATTAAAGTCACTAAGGCACTATAGCGATGAAAAAAATAAATGAAGACGTGGATAAAAGCTTTTAAATTAGTTTTAAAGCTGATCCTCAAAATGCAAAAAAAAGTTTTACATGTTGTTAAAATCTGATTTAAACCACCCGCAGTTACATTAAGTTAAAATGAGTATTTGTGCATTTATTAATACATAGTTTTATAAACTATCACTCGATGAAAAGAGAATTATGTCATTATAAGGATTACGTTCATATTATTAACAACAGTTATAAACTCTGTCCAGCCAGAGTTTAGCTCCAGCTGTAATGAATCACACCTGTATCTGATCATCAGTTACCGAGCTGAGACTCCTGCGTGCGCTACAACAGCGACATCTGCTGGACACTTTAGACAATACCGCACATAAACCCCAGATGTAGATCATCACTGAAATTAAACAGACCCTAGTTAACACAAGCACATTAATCCTATTGAACAGCAAGATTTATTTTCGAGTTTCACGGTTCATGGTCTTTCAGCCTCAAGGAATTGTGGGATTGCTGTGTACAGCTTATATCCTGCTGTAGAGAATGCCCTCATGTAACTGTTTGCACATCTCAGGATCCATTTTGGCAGCCTGTTGAAACAGAAAGACACTTTTGCACACTTCAGAGACTGTGTTAGACTCTGTGTTTGTTGACAGTGTAAATACCTGTGTGAAGTATATCTGCGCTCTCTCTCTGTCCTGTGGGACGCCTCTGCCCAGAAACAGGCAGCGCGCGAGGTAGAACGTCGCAATAGCAATTCCCTTGCAGATATATTCCTCCAGACACTGTGTGCGTCGAGCTATAGCGCTGATGTTCTCGCATCTGCTCACCCTGCAGGTCAGGAACAGTTCTCACACACTTGCTGGTTTGATTAACGTTCGGTTTAAACTTTAAAAGGCCTCTCCTGCTTAATGTTTGTGTTAAAACATCCTCAAACAAAAACTGTAAATATAAAATAACTAATTATAAATCTCATGATATTCCTCATGGGTGCAAAATAAACATTTTGATGTAAAACAAACCATTAATTTTAATATTGCAAATAAGATGAATGTTTTGTTTTTAGTGGGTTCAGTATTTGAACATAATAATGAGCATCTAATAATTTGTCAGTTGTACCTTTGCCCTAGGCTGGCTGCTCTAGAGTAAAGCTTCCTGTGGTAGTAACAGGCCGTCAGGTGGCCCTGGGCGTAAACGTTCCCCCTCTCTGCTGCCTCCTTCAGGCAGTACAGGGCAGCCTCTGGGTCCTTCTGCACTCCATATCCATACAGATACATCACACCCAGAGCCCCCTGCGACTCCAGACTGCCGTTACCACAGGCCTCTGAGTGCCAGAAGAAAGCCTGACAAAACACAGTCTGTTAGAATACACTGTCAACACTGGTTTAAACATTTAATATATATTATTTAATACAGAATGACTTTGATTTAAAAGATGGATCAATCCATGAACGTCTTTTTAACTTTAGTGGTTTTATCTTATGCTACAGAAATGGTGTCCATACCACACATTTTAAGCTGTGTACACATGGTTTGCTTAAAAGTAGTACACATTTAAGTGTTTAAGTGTACAGCAAACATACAGATACTTTCTTAAAGGGACAGTTGAAAAACTAAATGAAAAAACTAGTCAGGAACCTTTCTGAGGTTGAGGTTCTCAGGTCTGCAGTAGAACATGCCCAGTGCTGACTGAGCTGTAACACTAGCGTTTGGGTTTCCATCATCAGCTGCGAGGAGCCAAAGCCTAAAAACAACACAATCAGCGTTTGAGAGATTTTATATCAGTGCCCCAGTCATTAAACTCATTCTTTATTACCCATTTTCTGAATAAAGGACTGCGGTTCTGTTGTGTGTATTTTCTTGATGAACACGGACTCACCGCTCTGCCTCACTGTCTGATGTCTGAACCCCAAAACCTTCCAAATACGCCCTTCCCAGGTTATACAGCGCTGCGTATCTGACAGAGCTCACCTCAGACAATTCCCAGAATGCAACTGTTCTCATGTACTCAATTGCTCTGCCCTGTTTGAAAGTTTGTTTCAGAAAGTTTGTGAAGCAGTTAATATAACAGCTGTGATGAAATATTTTGTGTAAGTCTCACCCAATGACACCACAACCAGTTCTGAGTACGGGTCACTGTATTTGGCCTGCATGTCACTTCTTACTAGTGACATCATAACAGAGAAAAGACGCTTACCAGATTTTCTTTGGTTCCTAAGCCATCAAAATACATGACAGCCAGCTGATACAGAGCTCTGGGGTCTTGATCTTTAATGTCATCAAAGATGGTCTCTGCTTCCACATATCGGCCCTAAACACACAGAAGGTCTTTAACTACTTTATGTTATAAACCTCCTGTCTGTCTGTGATCTGAAAATGACTCTTTCAGTAAATACATTTACAGCTACCATCTCGTAGTGTAACTGTCCCAGCAGAAACCGGGCCTGAACATCTGTGGCTGTTTTCTGGGTCAAAAGTGTGATGGTTTTCTCCAGCGACTCCTCACTGCTCTCTGTAAGATTTATGCCATGCTGTTCACTTACATCATATGCATCAATTCTTAATGTGTGTTTTTATTACTCTGACTTGTGTTTCGATGAAAGGATGTTTCCTTCAATTAAATGTTATTTTGTATTTAAAATTATTTCCCACCCATGAACTTTCTCAGAACATTGATAGAACGTATCTGAAAAACTTAACTTTAAAAAGTAACACATAACTTATAACATATAACAAAACGCCACACACAAAGCAAAAGTTTGACCATAAATAAGCAATAATTAAAATACAATGTCTACAAAACTGTAAGATTAGAACATTAGACGTTTCATGGAAAGATGGAAACGTTCTTACAACGTTTATATAACAATGTGAGCATGTGGTTCATCACCTGACTGATTCACCGCCTCGTGAATATCTCGGTAAGTCTCAGTTATTTCACCGAGAGTCTCTGCAGAGGTTTTGTGCAGAAGTTCCGCTGAGTCCGAATCCATGATCCGAATCACCGCCAAACCGGGTCAGCGCAACGCCCAAACGTTACCATGACGACAGCTTGTGACGTCACACGTTTTGCTTTTTAAGTCACTTGCTTGGCGACGTGAGAAATGTAAATTTAACTTTAATAATTACATTATTTAACGATTGTAATAGATTGTCAAATGGTGTGATATCGTTTTATGTTTACAAGCAAACTTTTTTTTTAACTGATTGTTATTTTTGAGGGTTACCTCACTTCTGTCACACGTTTTATCTCCGTGTTTTTGACAGATAAAGTCCATCTTTATATCGTGTATGTAAATATACACATAAGTGCACAAACATGAGGAAAATTAAACGATTTGGGCTTAAGTTACGAGGGTCGCTAGACGCGTGACGTCACGCCCGCGGCCGCGCGCGCTTCGGTAGTGACGTTGACGTCCAAACACGGAAGTGAGAGTTTTTGAAGCGTTAATCCGTCAGACGCGTCAGTCATCGATTAAACGCGTTTGCATTTAATCGTTAATATTTAATCTCGCGTTTGTAGAGATTTAATCGTTCGCCATGCGGCTGAGCTCGTCTGTTTTTGCGTTGCTGTGTCTCATATGTCAGGTTTTGAGCATCTCTCTCTTCCTCAGAGGATTTTTCCCTCTTCCTGTCAAATCCTCCTTTTCCTCCAAGAGCAAAGCGACGGACTTCCCTGCAGAACCAGGTAAACAAACAGACCAATAATATTAATAATGATGTTATTGATAATTTTGTTTGACTTCTCATTTATTGAGGATAAAGTTTATCTGTCACTTGCACGTTTGCACGTTTGGTTTTTACTGCTGTATGTAGAATATATTCATTTAGAAACAGGAATATAGGATGTAAGAAATGTTCATGTGTTACTCTGGTGTTTGTTTTATTTTACACGCGGATGTTTGTGTTTTATTGGATCATTGCATCTAACTGATTGTACATCTAAACCGTATCGTCATCAAAACTTTCTGCTAATTTAGATTAACTTAAGCTTGTTTCCTCTTTGGGCTCTAAAATGTCTGTACCAGTATTACTGTACCAGTACACACACACACACACACACACACACACACACACACACACCATGTCATTATCCATGTCAGATGTTTGACATTATTTGTTTTGCAGGAAGTGGACCAAACTCCACCAGAGCCCCTGGTCCGTTATTCCATCGGGTTGTGCTGGTGCTGATTGATGCTCTGAGAGAAGACTTTGTGTTTGGTTCTGATGGCCAGAGGTTCATGCCGTACACCAGACACGTGGTGGAGAGAGGTTCCTCATACAGCTACATCGCCAAAGCCAGAGCGCCCACTGTCACCATGCCCAGAATTAAGGTACAACACAAACACACACACACAACCATCAGGTCCTGTTTTGTTTACACATTTGATCAGATTAATGACTATATTTATCACTATTTATACAGTGACCTGCATGCAAAACACTCAATATAAACAGTTAATATAAGTATATTTTACTTTTCTCAACCTGAACAGAAACTAGAAATTGTGAGAGACATTTGCTGGTTTATATCTGGTGAAGTTGTATGTTAGTATTTTATTTGTGCCATGAGGGATAATTAGAGGGTTGCTATGCAGTTACAGAGGGATGCTAGGGTGTTGTAGGTAGTTAATGTGAGTGTTTTCTCACTGATGTGAATTACATTCATTAACTTTCATTGAAAGGATTTACTTTAAATCCTGTTTATATCACTGGTCAGTTTCATGATGTTTTCTACTGACTGCAGTCATGTGGGGACTAAGCAGTGCTGTTTATAACAGGGAGCTAAAGGGATTTGTTATGGACAGGAGCTGTATTGATGAAGGCGTCTCACCCCTCAGATGTATCTCTATGGACATATTGCATATCTACAGTCTCAGATCTGTTAGAGTAAATCGTTTACTTACATTTGAGTGTTAGTGTGGATTTGCTCAAACTTTCCAGTTCGTTGCAGTGCTCAGTGAATCTCAGTGCATGCGCTTCATTAAGTGCCCAGCAGATGTCAGTGCCGATCTGTGGTGTCTGTAGACCTGCACAGCTGGTTTAAATGAACTTTAATTCGCTGTTACACCATCAGCAGCAATACAGCACGTGTCTGAATACATCACACCAGCACTGAAGCCACGCGTGAACTTCCTGCTGTGTGTAAACAGGAAGAGCTTAAGAACACAGAGTTTCTAGCTAAGTTAAATTTAGAGGAAACACACACACTTTAAAGTCTGTTTTCTTTGATGCTATAAATACAGGCATGTTCTTGTGTGTGAGAGCCATTAGATGCATTGTTATGTACCAAAGTGACTTGCAGTCCATTCTGTGTGTACATCTAATCTGTGTGTGTGTTCTCTGTTCACTGCTAACATAATACTTTGTGTTAGTACTGGCTCCAAAGTTTTTCTGCTTGACCACTAACCGTCGTGATGTTGAAATTGTAATAATTAAGTGTCTACAGTACAAATCAGAGTACTGTAATATTACCCTGACACGTCTCTCATTTTCTGTATGTGTGACACAGTCACAGAAACCTTCAGACAGTGTGAAAAGACTTGCAGCTGATTTATTTCATTCCGTCTCTGTGTGCTGGGCTGTCAAATAGCATCTGACCTTCACCGCATGTTAACGCTGTAGCGCATGACACAATCGATGCTCTCCTCTCGAGTGTGTGTGTGTGTATAAACGCACGTCTCGTCACACACTTCAGACGACTTCAGTGTGTGTGTTTGTGTGTGCTGAATGGAAGCAGACAAAGTGGTCCCATCACGTCGCTGTGAGCACTAGAAGAACACGAGTCAGACAGCCGGCCCGTCTCGTTGCTGTAGAGACGCTCTCATCATTGATTTTCACTTATTGTCACTGGTGATGATGTCATCACGGAGGCGGGGAGCTGACGGATAAGCCCCGCCCCCTCCCCAGGTCACAGATCTTTGATCTTTTTAATAGTTATAGATATAATTATGTCTCAGGTATAATAACAGGCAGACAGCTGAGATGGGCTGGTTAATATGCTCTCAAGTTCACATCATAGTGACGTTATTCAGTTAAATTGTGTTCATTTCAGGTTAATGTTGGTGCACATTTTACAATTATAGATTCATTTTAAAATACAGAGGCGGCACCTTGATGCACTTTGTATCGATCATATGAAAGTTTTGGAGAGTTGAGAGTTTTTGAGAGTGTAATGACTAATTAAAGCCGAGTTATTTTAATCTCACCAGTGACAAACTGGCTGCTGTGAGAACAAACTGGTGCTAATAAAAAGTTATTAGCAGATTCATGTTTCTGAAAAAGTTTGCTAGCATTTTTCGTTCTGCTGTTTGAAAGTCTTTTCACATCCTGATAGCAATCAGTTAGAGTGGTTTAAATGTATTTATGTAATTATATTATATTATGATTAATTACCAGCATTAAGCATTTACTTCACTAACAAACCCGTGTGAACCGTAGTCAGTTATTCACGGGAGGTAAAAATGTTTTTAGTGGAACGCTGTTGTCTGTGACATGTTGTGCTGTTTTATCATGTGGTCAGTAACAGTGTGAGTTAGCAGATCAGTTTTGCAGCGTTTTACTCGGCTGGACAGCAGCAGTTTGACACGCTGTCTTCACTCAGGTCCTGCACATGATTGATGGTATTGGTTCAGAAAAACTGTCAGACTTGCATTAAAGTTTTTACCTTGTAAGGGAAATGTGAGTATGTTTGCCCATGAGAAACTCGGCTGTTCTGACTGGTTGCCCACCGGTGGCTGCCAAAGTCCCTGTGAAACCTCAGCCCCTAAATTTAACTTCAGTCTTCTGGTACATCTGGGAAACGTATGTGACGTTTGTGGCGACACGCGCTCAAGCTGAAGTGATGGAGGACCGGTTTGGTGCTAAAGTTGAATAGTTAAAAGCAACAGTTATAGTGAACAAACTTTTCTCAAAAAGAGCATTTCCAGCAACATCCCATAATCACCAGCTGAGGCTCTTTGAAGATGGAACAGCAGCGATTGTGAGTTTGTGTGGGTTTGTTTCTGAGATCTTCTCTAATGGTCAGGTTCCCTCAGATGCCTCGCGGTCCCTACCATTTTTATTGAAGTAAAAGTTTTGTTTCTGCCAAACAAAGGCAAACGTCTCTTATTTCCTGCAGTAAGCTTTCTTCTCTTCGGGCTTGTGTTGGAAATTTAGTGCTGTGAGATGATGGGAGGTTTTGTATTGAATATTGGAGAAATGTTTCATCTGGGCCACTTTTTAAGTGGACTGACAGATTAAACGGTGGGTTGTTGTCACAAATGCATTTCTAAACTGCAATTCAGCTTGTCTGGAGGCGGAATTCGAGAAATCTGTGTCAAGGAAAGAGTGTTAAATGAAAAGGAGGAATTGTGGAAGTTGAACAAGAAAAACTCTGGAAGATCTCGGAAAGAAAAGCGAGGATGTTTTGTGCGTGGTGTCGGTACATCACGCGTTGCTCCGGGCTGTTCGGTTTGGGTTTTAGATCTGTTATTCTTCAGTTATCAGAATGTTCTGAGATAACAAACCCAGAGCGGGTAGTTAATGTCAGTTTTAATCCGTTCCAGCCGCTTGTTTTTATTCAGCATGGCACTGCCTATGTTAGATTGTTCCCACTTTATATTAGGTGTCTTTAAATGCTCTGCACTTCCATAAAGAGAAAAGCATGTGATGTATTTTATTGTTTATGCACACACACATTGTTCTGGTTAATTATTCTAGGATTGACTAAAACAGTATTTAACTGTTAAACACTTAGTTGTGTTGGATTAAAGCTCGAGTCAAATGCACAGATAGACAGATACAGGTGGATGGAGCGCTATTGAAGGGGGGCTCTTTTGACCTTGGCCAGTAAGAAACCACCTAGCAACACCCCGGCAACCGCTGAGACTTTCATCAGAAAACTCCCTACAGCCTCTTTCTGATTCTGTGTGTGTTAGTTATGTTTATGAATGTGTACCAGGAGTTTGTGATGAAATAGTTGGAAATGCACACAATCTAATTTCTAGAAGCCTTGAGTGTTTTTGAGTGTTTACAGTGTACAGTATTTTTTTGTCTGTATATCCTTGTGTTGTGTAATCATGCTATTAAATTAATATTATTTAGTTGTATAAGGAAATAAGACTGAATTTTGTGGGTCTGATATAAAGTCAGAGCTTTGACAAAGTTTGTTGTTGGTATTTAAATGCCAGTGTGCTCTGATCTGATAATATTCTGTATTTATTTTGTGCTGTTGTGGGTTTGGTAAATAAATGACTTTGAATGCAATCTCCAGATTTAAATAAACTTTCTTATCAATTATTTGATTTTTTTGATAAAGTCTGTGACTTATAAGGCATGAAATATATTAATTTAAGGCTAGATTTAGAGTAATCTGCAGTCTGTAAGTGTCTTTGGTTAAAAAATAAACACACACATAACTGTGGCGTTTGCTGTAGTTGCTAGGTGGATGCTTGTTTGAAAACACAGTCCACCCCTAATTCTTCATGATGTTTGGGTTAATAGCTGTGGTGTTTGAGAGAGTAAGTTCACAGGATGTTTGCATGAGAACGATAATCACATCCACACAAACAGAGCAGTGAGCTGCACACGGAAGCAGAGGATAAATCTGGAGAGTTTCATTGGGCTGTGATCAGTATTAGAGGCAGCAGTTAGCACGCATACAAATTTAAAGTCTTCCTTCTGCCAAATTCTCTAATGCAGCATAAAAGTACTGCGGGGGGCTTGGGGGGGGCTGCTGTTCTCTAATTGCCCATGTTTCACCGCAAATGTGACACTAGGAAAACCATTCGCCTCTGATTCTGAAAAACCTTGGAAGAGAAAAGCCTTGTGTGCAGTGTGCTAACAGAGCAACACAACCGGTTAGCAAACAAGAGACGGAGCAATGGGCTGCAAATAACCTGCTACTAACACACACACAGACACGCATACACACACACACACACGTTTGATTGTACCACATCTAAACCGTGTTATGCTGCAACATTGTGTTCTGTTCCTCCTTTGGTCTTCTCTCAATGTTAGACAAGGTTTCTTTGCTGTTAAATGGTCTGTTTTAATACTGTATCTTTAAGGTTCTGTATGTAAATTGTTAGCTAACTGGCATACCTGTATAACATTAAAATATGGGTCTTATTTCAAAGGCTGCGACCTCTGGAGGTCAYGTTTCTTAGTCACWTAAACCGTCAAGGTTGTCTCATTTCATTAAAACACCCTTAAAATTTGAATTCGTCGTGAAGTTTAATTGGTGTTTTTTTCCAATTTTTTTTCAAAGAATGAAAAAAAAATTTTTTTCATTCTTTGAAATGTAGTGAAATGTTGCTTCTGAAATGAGACAGCCTTGGTGATGAACACGGTCCACAAACACAAACTTCCACAGGGCACAGCAGAAATGTGTTTTTTTTATTAGGTTGATTAGGATGAACACAAAGTTTATGTGAAGTAAAGATGATTTTAAATTTATTAGACCTTTGAGAACATGTTAATATGCTATAAAGGTGGAACATTTTAAGATGTAATTTTTTGGGGGGATTCACACAGGAAACACTCCATATCCCATAATGCATTTCAGTCCTAATGAGATGATAGGATTTGCTGCTTGCCTGTCAAGCTGTATATGCGCTCATGTGTGCTTATGCTTTCAAAGATAGTTTGCTTCTTAAAGTTGAAATGTTTTTCATTCAGTCGTTTCCTCTCCCGTCTCTGTGGTAATTGTGTTTGAGAAACACTCAGGACAGTAATTATGTTGTGTACACTAACAGACATGTTATCAATACCTTCATTAGAACCTACACAGTGAACAGGCGGCGTGATCTCATGAACTGTGTGTGTGAGGTTGTGTGTGTGGTTGTGTGTGTGTGTGGTTGTTTGTGTGTGTGGTTGTGCATCTGGCCTGTTTAACGTCTCTGTTCATTCCCGGTTTTAAACATCAGATGTGATGCAAATATGAGACTTTATGAGTTGGGAAATGAACCAAAAACAGCATGTTTACTTGTTGTCAGTGTAGTTTTGGTAAAGATATGATTGTATGATTTGCATCCAGGCTGCCCAGGAAAGCTGTTATTATCCTGCAGTCCTGTTCAACTTATTTTATCATGCACACAGGCCTGTTGTTTGTGTTTATTTATGGCTTGGTTCTGTATGTAAATGACCCTTGTTATGATTGGTTGATTCCTTTGTAATGGTGTTAATACCATTGTTTATCAGGATGGCCCAAGTTACTGATTACAAAATAGGCCCTAATAATGTGATATAATATAAAGCCATTTTTCATCAGTGGGGGGAGTAGGGTATGTGTTTGCATCATAAGCATTAGCGTACACACTCTTTAGTGTATTTTCAGTGTATTTTCAGTGGACATTTGCTGTGATTGATGTTTTAGGCTCTCACCACCGGCAGTATTCCAGGTTTCATAGATGTGGTGATGAACCTCAATTCTCCATCTCTACTGGAGGATAATCTCATCTGGCAGGCCAAAACCGCCGGCAGACGCATCATCTTCTACGGAGACGACACGTGGGTACGGCTCTTCCCCAAACTCTTCACGGAGCACGATGGAACCACATCCTTCTTTGTGTCTGATTACACAGAGGTGAGTGAAGCTGCCGGCTAAACTCTGTGTCATAACGGCCCGGTAAGAAACACTGAAACGTCTCTTTCTCTCAGGTGGACAATAACGTGAGCCGCCATTTGGACAGTACCTTAAAAAGAGACGACTGGGACATTCTGATCTTACACTATCTGGGGCTGGACCACATTGGTCACATCAGCGGACCACACAGCTCTCTGATTGGACCAAAACTCATGGAGATGGATGACATCATTAAGAAGATACATGCCTCGCTCATATCAAAGGTGTGTGTGTTTGTAGTTATACACTGATATATGTGACAACACTAATGGGGTGAAAAATGTTAGCATTTCTTTAGCCTAAAGGTTTTTGGAGAATGAAGAAATTATCAAATGGTGTTTCTTGCTTTTCCTGATAAATCTTTCTCACTGTGTCTCTAGGCATTAACAGTTCTGATCCAAATACAGAAATTCCTGATACAGAACCGATTTTAATGGACCGGCAAACTGGTTTCAACCTCACAGAACCTCTCTCTCTTCTCTCTCTGTTGTAAATTTATGGCATTTTTCACAGAAAATGTGGCACAAGGGATAACCAGAGCTCCACAAATTTAAGAAATCTGCACTTTAATAACGTATATGTGAGAAATGCACAGATTTTTCTGTCGGTGTTCTGAGCTCACCTCACTCCTCCAGTTCCCCGACATCTGCAGAACCATCTGTGTTCTGGGTCTGCTGTCCAGTATCGGATCTGCATGCGTGATTTGTTCCCTTCGCAGGTGAGAGTTTAACTCCCCACAGGACGAGAGAAACGAAGCTTCCTCTGTACGACACGCCCAGCACTCATTAATCATAACAGCCTTTAGACAGAACCTGATGTTATTCTGGAGTCTGTAATGTAACCTTTTTAGAACGTTGCCCAAAGTAATAACAATACATTTGGGTTTTGAGAAAACGATGTGTCAGGCTACAAACAGCCGAACTTGGTGCTAACTAAGAATTATCTAGGTTACCCGATATAGTGATTTTTCAATGGAAATCTGGTTTCCATGGTTTCAGATTGCACTTCCTGTTTTCCGCTACAGCGGTGAATACTTTAATTGGGTGTTTTGGGGCAGCATGTAAATTTTCAAGGTTCTTCTGTAAGCTGGAGCTGAAATTTCAGAGGCGCATTTGTATAATGTTGTCATGTCTCAGAACGCTGTGAAACGATGTTTGGGATTTTTGTTTCCTGCTAGCAGATTTTCTTTCTTTAAAACCTTCTTCCTTCCTTAAACTGGGAACAGGAAATGTATTTTTCCCTCACGTCCGTTTGAGTTATCATCTGCGTGGGATTGTTTGAGTATTGTTTGCGTGTAATGAGGGGAAGAGAGGCCGTGTTCAGGGATTAGAAACTCCAGAGGGAAAAGATGAGCTTGTGAGATGAATTTGGGTGTCAGATTTTGAAGGGTTTCCCTGGAGCACTGTATCGAGTCGGATGTTTCGTGCTGCTGGTGGGTGAAGTTATAATAAGAATGATCGATATGATGAGGAAGCGTCTTTGAACAATCTTGCGGTGCCCTGCCTTCTCTCTCTTTACCTCTCTTCCCTCTCCTGAGATCTTTGGATCACTCCTTCTGGTCTTCCAGCCAGCAGAAGACAGTGTTTTCTTGATCTGCTTGACGTTAGATGGTCATTTCTCATCCTTGTACAGTAGAAGCAGAGGAACAGGCCGTGAGGTGTTTGTCACAAACAATGTCCTCCAGAGATCTTCAAACATAGCAGCTCTTCCTGTCCTCCTAAGCTGCCTCAAAGTCCCTTTACAGAGATCTTTGCTCTCATCGGCCATCTTGGTGAAGCCTTCGGTCAGCTATGAGGGTGGAGTGATGTGTGTAAAACTCCTGACTAAGGTCTTAATGAAACACTATATTCCTACTGAAGGTTTTCAGAAAAACGAAGCCGCTAGAGACTCGACTGTCAGTGACTGCAGGAAAAGTCGCTGGAGGTGTGAGCGCGGCTTTATGAATCTACACAAATTCTTCACATAAAAAATATCAGGCCCTCAGATTTTTACGTTTCCATCATTTACGTTTATGGTCATGTCAGACACAAGCTGTGAAATCAAGCTTGTGTCGCTTCAGGCATTTATGGTTATTTTGTGGTTATGTACTTGTGTAGAGTGTGTGTGTTTTGGCCCACAGAAATAGTGGTTAGTTAATGTCAGGGAGGGAAAATAAACCTGGTCAATCAGCAAACTACTTCTCCAGTATTTTCCTGGGTCCTGTTTTTTATCCATTTCCTGGGTGAATTTTCACACAGAGCAGCTGGTGTTGAACAAGGTCATCCGTGTTTGTCCATTCCATTGTCTTCTTGCCCTAATATTTAAATATATGCCTTGAAAAGGTTGAAAGCAAAACTTTTTGGTGTTTTGACTTTAGAGGTCTTACTTAAAGGTCTGTGGAGAAGCGGTTTTAGGATGTTCTGTGTGTTTAACGATCTGATCTGTTTTCTGTTTGTCTGTGTTAAACCAATAGGAGCGAGAGCAGCGTGACTCAAATGTGTTATTTGTCACTCAGATGAATTACTTCTTACCTGCTCTTTGATATTTTCCTGTTATCATGGAGCAGAACATCCAGGCTCCTCTTAAAAGCTTTTCTTCTGTCATCAGTGTTATGATGCTTCTGACATCATCACCACAGATGTTTCAAAGCTTCTGATTATATGCAGTCTTGTGTTTGCCTCAGTTGACGTCTTTTCAGCTATAATTCAGAGCTGTGATGTTTTGGGCAGGTGATGTTTGGAGAAGCTTGTTCATTATGAAGATGTGACATTTGAATGCAAACTGAAACTCAGGATATGGAGACGATGCGTTGATCTGACTCACAAAAACAGTTTAATCATGATTTTAGTTTTTTTGTAATACGTTTATTTTAAGCTGTTTGTTAAGATTCCTGTGTGCTTGAATGAAACTACACTGTGTGTTTGTTTTTGTGGAATAGATGTCTTGGCATGTCTTAGCATCATTTTGTCTTTATATCTCGTGGCTTTCAGGCACGCAAACTCACGTCTCAGATAAAGCATGAATTGCATGTTACTGCGGTGCTACTGTAGATTCAGCAGCGGTGCAGAAATTGCGTCACATTCTGTGGCGTGTCTCTCTTTGCTGCAGTTTAATTTGGACCATCTCAACACACTACATCATTCTCTCTCTGTTTCTCACTCGACCTCAAAGATGAATGCACTCATTCGTTCTCTCCTCCCTCCGTTCCTTTGTGCCCGTGTCTCAAACCCAGTGATTTCAGTTTCAGCACAATAGAAAAGCTCATTTTTAGCTGTTGGTTCCCCCTTCTGTGGGCCCATACGAGGCCACTGGACCCAAAACGCTGCGTTCAGTACTGCGGTCGTTTGACTGAACTGGGAGTTCGGATTATATCCTGCTTTTCCCACTCAAACTTCAGACTTGGTATAAATGACAACACTTCCGAGAGTCTGAACAGAAGGGTACGCTTTAATTTCCTGTCCTCTTTTTCCCGAACCGTTTACTCTCCTGTGAAGATGAGATTTGAGGCTGTAAATTGGGCCATGCTTTTAAAAATTCACCCACGCTGGGTTTTTTTTGTGTGTCTAGGCTGTATAATTACATGCAAATCTGTTATTTGCCTGGTTTTGGAAAAAAGTATCCAGAGAAAATGTTACATCTTCTACAAATGGTGTCGGAGGTTTTTATTGTTTAAAATGAATAGAATAAATCACTGATGGAGTTAAAGTCGGTCATAATGATTGGTGAAAGGTTACAATGACCCACTGTCTCTAACTGCTCATTACTTCTTAGAAATAGTTAGTCCAAGGCAATATAAGACACTACATGTAGTCGCTTTGCAAATGCACTTTCAGTACACGGTAGCAACACCCCAGTGCATCATGGGTAAGAGCTTGGCTTCAGGACACAATAATGATTAGTTCTGTCAGGATGAAATTCACAGTCAGTGTTGGGGAACAACTGAGGTCATAAAATTGTTAACTACTTTTTTAGTAGTGTAATAATTTTTTAGCTTAATGTGTTGGGTGTTCAGCTATATAACCGAGTATGTTTGAGTTATAATCAAATGAGTTCTTCTAAACTGCAGGGTTGGGCTGTCTGATTTTTTTTAATTGTTCAGTTTTTAGCAAGTTATTGCCCTGTAAACTGTTTTAATGTAGTTAGCTGCTTTTTGTTAGTCACAGGGGTAGCTTAGCCGAGCTGCTATGCTAGCTGAAGGATGTTCAGAGTAGCTTTACCTGATCCAGTCCTAACTCAGTCCCACCACCACACATGGGCTGTTCATGCCGTTTCTCTCAATTTGTACTGAGATCTTTGTTAAAAGTGTATCTGGGCTGAACCTATAGTCTCTTAAAAGGAGCTGGTATTAAAGATCTCCAGAGAAATTCCTCACCGCCGCCCTGAATATTAAACAGCGGATCTGTGTCTTCATCCTGGGACTGCTGAGGAATCACTTGTGTGTGTTTGTAACAAGCATCAAAATTCGACTGAAGTCTGTAAAACCTGCTCACAGATTTCAAACTCTTCCCTGTGTGTGTGTGTCTCTCTCTCTCTCTCTCTCTCTCTCTCTCTCTCTCTCTCTCTCTCTCTCTCTCACACACACACACACACTCTGTCTTGTGTTCTTTTCAATTTCATTTTTCTCTTTTCTCACTCTCCTATGAAAGCATCAAGACTTAGAAAGGCTAATGCGTCTGTAAATGTTGGTCCAAACGTGACTCGTGTCAAACTGGTGACAGGTGGCGTCTTTCATCGCTTTACTTCCATTTTTCATTTTGTTTTTTATTCTCTTTCTGTTGCTGTCTCCTCGTCTCACACTAAATGCCTCTTTCCTGCAGTCAGAAAACACTTGAGCACATGACGGCTGATTTCTGCATCGCTGCTGTGTCTCTGAGAGACCAGATAAACTCATCTGAGTATTAATATGTTCTTTCCAGAATGGAGTCAGAGACCGCATGCTTTATAAAAAACTCCCAGCGGTTTGCTTGATGTGAAATTATTTTTTTGTTGATTTTTTTTTTTTTTTTTTTGGTAAGTTTTGTTTTGCTTTAAGCTTTGTAATATTGAGTCATGGGGGAAACAATCTATTTTGATTGTGTTTTATATGTTAACAGGAAAGCATCCAGGGGATAAACGTTAAATCACCTCATAAAGAAGAAAGGAGAGAAAACACACTTTATATTCTTCTGTTGAGATATTTGCATATTCTAGCCCGGTTGTTTTCGACTGAGAAAGTTTAACCCCTGCAGCGGGGAGGTGAAAACACGGTCTTACAGTCTGTGACTCATTCATCTTCGTCATAAAACTGTTTTTCCTTCAGTATTTTTCAGGCTCACCGCAGGAAACCGTGTGCCCCAAAACTGCCAGGCAACTAACAGGCAATGGCGAATGGGACGCACTCGCTGCAGCCGTTGGGCACCCAAAACAAACACAGTGTGCTTATTAGATTTACTCTGGTTAGGTACAACCTTTGTTTTTCTGTGACAGAGGTTTTAGAACCAATCTCCAAAGTTGTGATGTCACTTCCTCACGAATGGAGTCACTAGAAAGTGTTCACTGATTGGTCCAAATTTTTAGTCTCCAGCCATCGGCTAGCTTGCTGTTAAAGGGTGTAACTTGAGTTACTTCAAACCAGCTGAAACACCTGCTTAGCCTGTCTAGGAGACTAGCTAAACCTGTTAAAGCCCAGCTAAACCCACTGCAGTCTGGTTTAAGATGTTTTTTCTGGGTGGGCAAGGCTCTTTTAGGACATAAAGTCCTTTTAGAGACCAAAGGAAAGGTTTTGCTTTTACTTCACTGTCAAGTGTGGTTGAATTACAGGATTAGCATTTTCTTAAATGTATGCTTTGCTTTTTCCAGTCAGCGTGGCTCAAATCGCAGCTGTCAGTGCACACTGTTATTTCGCACACTGTAGTTCACCAGTGTTTGCAGATAATAGCCGGCAAGTGTTGCAGCATCGTGAAATGGCTTCATTCGCGAGGCTAGTCATTAGCGTACATTAACTTGGGCGGGAGGGAAGAGCAGTCATTTGCATACGTTTAGCTAGCTCATGAATTTTTAAAACACCGCCAGCAAAAAATGAGCGCTTGTTGTTAGCAGTGGCGTGTGTTTTATTTAACCGTTAGACCCTGTACAGTGTTTATATTCACTCTAACATGAGTGCATTCTGATGTATATTAATATACAAAACAAACGATTATAATATTCAGACTGGTATTTATTGTCA
>JBAJNP010010138.1:0-10812 GCA_036877545.1 Yasuhikotakia modesta
GTGTGTATCTGTGTGTGTATCTGTGTTTATATCTGTGTGTATCTGTGTTTATATCTGTGTTTATATCTGTGTGTATCTGTGTTTATATCTGTGTGTGTATCTGTGTTTATTTCTGTGTGTATCTGTGTTTATATCTGTGTTTATATCTGTGTGTCTGTGTTTATATCTGTGTGTCTGTGTTTATATCTGTGTGTATCTGTGTTTATATCTGTGTGTGTATCTGTGTTTATATCTGTGTGTATCTGTGTTTATATCTGTGTTTATATCTGTGTGTGTATCTGTGTTTATATCTGTGTGTATCTGTGTTTATATCTGTGTGTGTATCTGTGTTTATATCTGTGTTTATGTCTGTGTTTATATCTGTGTGTATCTGTGTTTATATCTGTGTTTATATCTGTCATCATGATATCATGATAGCAGTCTGTCATTAAATCACAGCATTGACTGTTTGGGCTGCCTGATAAGATCTCACATGTAATGTTTGAGGCGTTTATACAGGACAGATTTACCCATAAATCTGTGTGGTGGTCACATGCCCAGAGATCCACTGTTACAGAACCCAGAACATGTTCCACAGCACAGAACAGACATTTACAACCGGACCTCTGACACGTTTTACAGCTGTACTGTAACATAACAGCTGAAATGTACCCTTAAGCAGAAATGCATGTGTTACACTGACCTGAAGTTACTGCAGCACTTTTATTACAAGAAACAAACTTCTTATTTAGAGCTAAAATGTTGCTGTATTTATCTGTAGTAGTTTTATTGTGTTTGAGGTTATATTCACAGTCCCGTCATGCCTCACAAACATAAGCTTATATGAAAATAAATTGAACGCACACTTATCATGTCTGTAGTATCAAGACAGATGAGCATGTTTATACGCAAAACAGCTTGTGCTGTGTTTTCAGTTCTGAATACGTGATGCTGTGTTGCACATAAAGTCAGTTCACAGTTCTCAGATGCATGTAGGACATACAGACAATCGTTCTCGTCTCACTGCTGAAGGTCATCTCACATCTCAGTTAAATTCTCATGTTCTAAAACACAGCATGTCCTCCTGGAATAGATGTGGACGGTTCTTACACCGAGTTTAACAGTGTCAGACCAGAACTAGTCTGGATCACACATTAGACATCTGCTAACGCTCACAGGGGTTGTGCTGCTAAACTCTGGCACAAAAACAGAACCTTCAGAGGTGAGTTTTCAATAGTTGAAGGATGAGGAGAAGTTTTAGTGACACAAGATCAATGTCTGAAATTAGGAAAGATTATAAACAAGCTTGTCAAAGGAGCATGTTTTTTTATCATTAAGTCTTCCTTTCAAACTGCTAATGACAGCAGGTAAACAGAGTTCTGTTAAAGGGTTTTTGGTAAGTTAGTTGTCATAACTAGAAACCATTAAACTAGAACTAGAGTTTTCTGGCAGTTGGTCGTCCAAATTATGTTGCTATTATTTACATTTATATATTTGGCAAAGCTGTTGTTTCTCTACAGAACCTGTGTTCCCTGACTCTGAACCTGTGTTCCCTGTTTATTCTGTCTGCACAGGATGGCTGTGAAAACATCTTAATAAGCAGAAAGCTGAGGACAGAACTGATCTCAGTTCAGCTTTAGTGTCAGTGTTGCTAAGCACATAAGATAAAGGATCTGTTCCTGCATCTGTGATGTCTGGTGATAAATAACTGACATCAGCGCTGGAGGAGGTGCTGGTTCATTGCTGTGGAGGTTTGGATGAGGTTAGTGGAGCCTCAGGCTGGTGTGGAGATGAACTGCGTTCTGATCATCAGCCTCTCGCTTTGTTTTTGTTGAGCTAATTAGCGAGTGTGATAACATCTGCTGTAAGAGGACAGCGGCTCCGTTCACATCCCCTAAGTGAGTGTCTCTCCCTGTAGCAGTGAGGGCTTGAGCAGACATGCTGGGACACTAGAGAGGGAACAACATATGGCCCAGCTACTCTGATACAGCTGAATGACTCTCTCTCTCTCTCTCTCTCTCTCTCTCTCTCTTTGTGTTCCTGCCAGTCTCTCTCTTTTATGTTTCATCTTAACATTGGAAAGTTTTAACATTAGATAACTGTAACATTTTTTAATGTTATATAACAAATACCTAAACATTTGTCTGTAGTTATTAGTGAAACATCTTAAAAAATACAGAATTAAGAGCATGTTTGAATAACCTGACTGCATTTTTGTATGTGTAGTTATTGCAAACTGCATTGCAGTTGTATAAGACAAACGTCATTTGAGTTTCATAAATGCTTTAAGGAAGTTTTCAAAATCTGTCTGGCACACAGAACACTTTGCTCCGTCCCCTTATCTTAGCAGTGACCTGAGGAGTGTGTAAAGCTGTATGTAGAACAAAAGGCTGAAGATAATTGTGATTTGTTTGGCATTTTGTGATCGTTACACAATTCCCATAATTCTGTGTGTTGGTTCATAACTGTGACTTCAGTGTTGTTGTAAAATGTGGTTGGAATAATGGTAAGTTTACAGCAGTGTGATAATGAGCTCTGTCAACCCTTTCACACTGATGATGTCATTTCCTAAACGCTGATATTCCTCAGTGCCTCATCATTACCTCACCATTACCTCACTGAAGCCTCAGGAGATCCTCAGTCATTTGTTATCTCCTGGATGTCATACAGACTAGTTAGCTTCATAAATTACACAGGAAGCTGCGGCGGAACGTAACGCTGATACAGCTAATAGCATACGGCGGAACAGAGCTAATTAGGCTGCATGCTAACGCTTGTTTATTTGCAGGTACTTTAAAGAAAAGGGCTCAACGGTTCATATGGGCTCTTCCTGAACCGTACAGATGAAACTCAGGAGCTCCACGGGGGGGAGAATGTCCCTGCTGCTCAGGTCGTTTCTTTACCTCCACTGAAAGAACAGAGTGTTGCTGAACATATGGCTGCATCCATCAGGAATCAGCTCTCGGCCCAAACCCAAACGCTGGCTAACGGTTTCTGAACGTTCTCTCATAGATATCAAAATGTTATTGGAGTAATGTTAGAGAAACACATGCTAAAACTGTTAACCTGGGATAGTGGTTGTTGAATTGGTTACTTTAAGATTGTTGGATTAAACTTTAAGGTTACTTAAGGTTGTAGGTGGATGGCACAGTTTCTGTGGTGTTATAGTTGGTTGCTAGGGTGTTGCTATGTGGTAGCATGACAATGAAAAATGATGGTTTCATGTCTGGCTGTGTTCTGTCAGTGTCTGTAGAACAGGATCCAGACGGTGTTGTTATCTGTTGGCAGAAATATTTAATGAGGAACCTTTGTTGTACATTTGTATGTTTAATGGGGACATTCTGTAGGTGTAATGAGTTTAATACATTATAGTTTGTATACGTTTTAGGAATGTAACACTATACAAACCATTATTTCCATTACATGATGTTGAGACGTATGTAAATAAACCTGCAGTTTTCTGTTTTTAAACAGAGAAGGCAGTAGAGAGACAGTTCACAGCTTTAACTTGAATCTCTGGTGCTGGTGTTTTTTGGACAGGGCTGAGCGGTCGTTTCATTCGGTGTAATTGCTCCAGACTCAGTTGTTGTAGTGCAGCAGTCTTTAACAGTTTTAAAGGGCAGTTCTCCAGAACTCCTTAGCCGCCTAGTTTGGTAATTGTCTGTTACACAATATGTGCACTTTCCTGAAAATTGCTTTGGTCTGTGAGGGTCTGCAAAGCTGCAAATATAATGCATGAAGAGCATTTGTGAGCAGTCAGAGAGACGCTCTCCTCAGTTTGAGAGCTTCACCACAAACATTATTCACTCTTGTTTGAGTTTATTGTCAATCCAAAAGCGGACAAACGCACAGATAAAAAAGCTGTGAGAATTCTTCTAAAACACCCTAAATGTTAAATGAACTCCCTTTATGTTTTGACAGCCCTGTTATTTTGTATGCCAACGCTGTAATAAACCAGTCAGAAGTGAAAAACAGGACGGAGAAAATAAATAAATAACAGTTTCTCTGTTGTTTGTCAAATCATGGATGGTTTGTGCTTTTGAAGAGACAGGTGTCTTCATCATCTAACAGAGAGAAATGACAGGCAGTTTACAATCGCTTCAGAAATGATGGTGAAGTTTCTGCAGGGTTCCTGTGGTTCTGCACACATTTGTATAACGTTGTGTGAGGGTTTTGATAACATTAACTGCAATCAGGCTGACAAATAACCAGAAGAATTGAATCTTGTATAAGATGCTGTGGGCAGGTTGATGGAGTTGATGGAGTCTTAACATCTGCATCTCTTCTGAAGCGCCCTACATGTACAGCAGTGAACAGGGTCTCTAATGTTATTTCACATTCCACGAAAACACGTGAAGTCAGGTTTCCCTCACTTAGTAGTAAAGCAGTCTACACCGCTCCTGTGTGTTATTTTGAGTAAACATATAACAGCGAGGTGCAGATGTACAATAAATGAGACGTAACCAATGCAGCAAAAAACACTTTTTTATAAAGTTTAACTATAAACATTTAACAAACGAATGTTTAACTGCATCACACAGTTTCTCTGTAACTGCTGTGTCACAGGAAGTTCACGTCTGACGTGAGGAAGGTCACAAATGGGCGAGTTTTACTGAAACATGAACTTTGTGGCGACAGCTGCTAATGAATGTGAATGAGCGCTCTATTTGTGTTCCATGTTTTATTTATTTTCTTGTTTTCCTCAGTAAATTAAATCAACCTCAGCGGTGCCTTTATTAAGCCACAGTAATACGTCAGGCTGCCGTCGTGATTATGTTCTTGTTGTGGAGTTGTTTATTATCGACCCCTCTCCCTTTTTCTCTCTCTATCTCTGTTCCCTGTCTGAGATTATTATAAGAGCTCCGTGTTGCAGCTCGATTCACATTAGGGGCTTCTGACGCTTGTACAGGCCTTTAAAATGGACGAGAGGTGAGTGTGACCTTTAGTCTTTGTCCTCCTGCAGTCCCACAGCCTCACATTTAATGGTCTCCGCTTTCTGCTGACCTGTGCTTTTCTGTGACGCTTTTCATATTGGTTCACTGCAGACAGATTTCAGGAGTGGTATTTTCTCAGCCGCCCTCCATCGCTGAAACCCCAGACCCTCATCTGAGGGGGCCGGAGGTCCTGTTGTCAGGGCAGCAGTTTTCTCAGCAGAGAGAACTCAAATATATTAGTAGAGAGAACTCAAATATATCGCTTTGGCTGCTGAGTTTTTACACGTCCAGAATCTACAGAATGAAGAATTAGTCAGAGACCGTCTTGAGACGGTTAAGATGTTGACGCAGATGTTCTGAGCAATAACTGCTGGTTCAGCTAAAGTTTTTTGTGCTGTGATGTCTCACACTTCATGAAGAAATTACAGGAAACGTTTTTGTTTGTCAGTAGAATCAGCATTTAAGTAACATTATCAGTATAGATGCACAAATGTTTGATCATTTCAGCTGCGTAAGCATCATTCGGATCAGCTGCACCGCTCACGTCGCATTACTCCTGCGGACGCATGTACAAGACGCAATTTTCTCTTGCGTCAATAAATCAATATGTGGCGTATGTCAGAGTTATGCATTCACTGCAGCAATGGTTTGAGTTCTCATCCTAAAGAAACGGTTCTCATGTAGACTGCGTTAGAACTGCTTGTATCATAACTGCTTGAAATGATATTTCTGAGACAACACAAACTTTACCTGGAATATGAATGTTGAATAGCAGTTTCTCTGTGTCTGTACTAAGTTAATTGTGGCTCTTATAATAAACCTCTGACATTTATGACCAACTCCCAAAATACTGTGGAAATCTGGTCGTCTGAGACACAAGAGCTTCTCCCTTCCTCTGACAGATACGACTTCCTGTCTGGTTTATTTCAGAAGAACTCTAAAATAAACTCTGTGAATAGCTTCACCACTGACTCTACCAACGTCTGATAGTGACAGAAATCCTGAGTTGTTTGTAGTTCTGACAGCATGAACAGAAGATAATCTAGAGCCAGAACGCAGTCACAGGAAACTGTCCTGCCCAACAGGAAACAGAGGAAGAGGAGGAACTGTGGACACACGGCTGATTTTCCTGGCAGCTCGTTTCTTACTTTGTTCCAAAACCTGGAACGAGTTCCTTAAATGAAGTTTGGTTCACAGAACTAATGTAAATCTTTTTTTTTCTGACTGAAAACAGCATCATGCAAGCTTCATGAGGAAGACATCCCAGAATGCATTGTGTCAAATGTTTCCTTAAAGCTGTTAAAATGAACAAACATCAGTTACTGAGCAGATCATGACAGATCGTGTTCATAATTTTCTCCTTATCTCACCCCAGTTTCTACTGGTTAGTTTACAATTGGTTTAAAATATGAGCTGTCATGTCAGGAAATGTCAGTGTGACTTTATTTGACTTCAGCGCACACAAGGAAACGTTTGTAAAGTGTTTGCGGTGTTACGTTGAGATGTAGTGTGTGCTCTCCAGCAGAACTGAGGGTTGATCTGCGAGTTACTCAGAGTTGCATCAGAATTTTGATGCTGATGTTTGATGTCTGTTGTATCAACTTCCATTTCAAAACAAGATAAAACAACAAAATAAATGTTAATTTTTGTCTCCAGATAATTTTAAAAAGTATTATTCAATTATGACTGTAAAGTGAGCAGTAACAGTTTTTAATCATTTCTGTGGCGGTATCAGATTGTTTTTGAAGGAACTGCTGAACTGAAGCTGAAGTCGCACCTTTATGTCACATCAGCCTGTAATGTTCCATCTGTTAGCTTGTCTCTGCAGGGCCATCTCCGGATGTAACTGGTGTGGTTTGTAATGGAAATAAGTTGATATGTAAATGCCAGAGGTCATCAGACTGACGTCAGACTGCTTTGTGGGTGAAGCTGTAAGTGTGTCATCAGTGTTGGTGGAATCTGAGCTCAGTTTGGCAGGTGTGGAGATGAAAGAGCTTTAGCTGCAGAAGTTTGTGTGAGGATCAGACATCCACACGCCTGAAACATTCACAGCTTCTCCCTCCACTCTCTCACGTTCAGATGGTTCGGGTTGTTTCATTAACACCTCCTGCAGAACTGGGCCCAGGCCAGAGTGTTTCCCTGCAGGAGTCGACGACGCGGTCGCTGGGCCGTCCTCTCTGGGTTTCATGGATAAACTGTCTGACAGCAAAACCTTTTTGGGCCTCTCCTCCGTCTGTCTTCCAGCTTCTACCCCTCCAGAGCTCAAACTCCCTCTGACTGGTGATTTAAACATCTGGTCCACTGCTTCCTGTGTGAGCAACCAGCCAGAGGAACCGCAGACGTCTGTATCAGCCTCAGCCGTGATGTAAAACGCAGAACCTCTCTGAACAGACCCGTCGGGGGGGTTGTTCTCCTCGTGATGTTCATCATGGTCAAAACATGCCATAGAAGAACCTGAATTTAAACATCCATAGAACCTTTTCACAGAATTTCTAAATGTTCTAGACTGTTAAAAGGTAAGAAAGAAATAGTTTTTTTTGACTGAATGGTTCTTTGGCATCACTGTGTTTTTGAAACGTTGTGTTTGTTTGTTCACCATCACATGTGAGTATTTATATAGGTTAGTGGGAAACATTTGATTGGTGTTAAGACACCTTAAATCTGTCTGTGGAGCTTCACCCATGATGGAGACAAATTAGGAAACAATGTTAGATGTTTTGAGACACTGTGTTGTTTTTAGGAGCTGAGGGTTGCTGTGCATGAAGAGAGTTTCATTACTAACTGAATGCTTCATCATCTTATTTACACAGGAGTGCTGTCGCCATCAGTTCTCTTCACTGAAGGTATTCTTGGAAACACAGTGCTAAAGCAAAGATACACACAACATTATTATCCAGACCCTATTTTCCTGTATTCCTGTAGCAGGTATTTACCCTAAATCATCACGGCAGATTTACAAACAGGAGTTTAAACACTGATAGTTCACATATTTCCATTTCCCCTTGTGTTCACAGGTTGAAAGACGACTGCAGAGAGATCACAGGTGACCCCGGCCGCCCTGTTTTAATCTGTGGCCCTCCTCAGCGTGTAACGCGTGTTTAATGAGCGAGATCAGGGTTAATGCTGATGAAACTGACAGTGTCGTTCGTCACCCTGCAGCACAAACATGAAGAGACGCGTGTGAATGATGACGCTGGTCTGCCTGCGGTGCTTCTGTAATTACGGTGGAAGTCACCATATTTCTTACCTTTAATATGGCATAAAAATCCCTCGGGGGGCTGTCAGATTCCCACTAAACAAAGCATCATGGGTAGGTGGCGCTGATGATTAACTTTAAGCTTTCATTTCCCTGTGGAAAATTCATCCTGAACACAACTACATCATTTTATATGCTGCTGAGGCACAAACGCAGGGCCAGTGGTCTGAGGTGCCCTTTAAAATATCAGCTTTATCATCTACATTTAAACTGACTGTAAGATGGTTCTTGGATGGTTAGTTTCACACATCTCTGCAGGTGTGTGTGTGTGTGTGTGTCAGAGAACAGCGGCTGTGGGTTGTGTAAACCAGACTGTTTAATGTTAGAGCAAAACAAGGTTGTTTAAGTTCATGGCATCTTTACAAGAGTGGATGTTTTCCAGAATCTGTCCTGCTGTTAAACTCTCCAGGTGGAAAATCAGAAGCATTTTTCTCTCCCCACAGTCCGTATATAACATCTGACAGAACAACTGCACAGTAACAACAGTCAGGTGAGCAGCCAGTTCACAGACAACTAGTTAAAGCTGTGCTCTGCTGGGACAGTAACTAGTTAAAGCTGTGCTCTGCTGGGACAATAACTAGTTAAAGCTGTGCTCTGCTGGGACAATAACTAGTTAAAGCTGTGCTCTGCTGGGACAGTAACTAGTTAAAGCTGTGCTCTGCTGGGACAGTAACTAGTTAAAGCTGTGCTCTGCTGGGACAGTAACTAGTTATTCAGAGTCATACAGAAAGTAAAATTCAGTTAAATATGAACATGAGAGAAATGATTTCTGTACTGTCTCAGAGAACCACAGGAGAAGTTCATCATTTATATGATGTTTCTGTATGTCTAAAATATGTCAACATTTCACTGTTACCACAGGCTGGTCTGTAGAAAGACCCACAAGCATTTTCCACTAGGACACCATTGCATAAAGTGCAGGGCGTTCCTAAAACTTAAATCTGAAGGAATGCTCATATGAACCTCACAGCACAAGTTTATTTATACGGTCAGTGTTTTTGATAATCTATCTCTCTTTTTATCTCTTCCACTCATTTCGGTTAAATCATCCATAACACATAAATGCTGGTTTATAAAAGCTGACAGACATTGCAGTTGTTTACAGAAATAAATTACCGTCCGCTGGTTCTTTCTGAGTCTGTCACGCTTTCATCAGAAACACCTCCACCTGCTGAGAGCACAACACACCAGATCTATTCATGATGGAATTTCAGACACAAAACCCAAGTTGTTTTCCTGTTTGTATGTTCTGGAAACGCTGTGATTCATTAATCTGGGTGGGTTAGTGGAGTCGATCTGTCTGAACGCTCAGATGAAACCACCGCGACTGTAGTTAGGGACACAGATCAGTTGGGGAGTTTCTAGCTTAATGAATGTATCATGACAGAAGACGCTTCATCTCAGCTGTGTTAGCAGAATTATTTCTCTAGTGCTGCTTTTATAGTGAATGACATGAACTGGTGATTTTGACATTTTTCTATCAGCAAACAGCAGTTTTTTAAAGAAAAGTGTGATGATGTGTGAAGAGTCTCTTCATCATTTGTTTCTGTGGCTTAAGCAGGAATATTTGTAACATGTTTTGTTTTTGCTCTTTTATTGTAGACAGATATAAGTAAACATCTCTGTTTCTTTCACACAGAAATCTCAAGCCGTCTTATGGAGTTTTACAGGAGATCTCAACAATGTCTCAACCTGTGAGAGAAAATGTCAACCAAAGTCAATCAAATATAAAGTTTCACATCCACACATTTCTCATTAAATCTATCTGACGCTACAGACTATACCATCCACATCACTTCATTCATTTGTGTCTGTGTTTATTTCTCAGATCTACACACTGTCTGACCACTTTCTCCTAGCAGAAGACGTAATAAGCGCCGTGGGCCGGCGTGAGAGATTAGAGGAACTCTATTAAACTTTATGGCTTTGAGTCGGAGTTCAGGAACAAAGCTGTGTGAATTGAACCTCATCTACCACGGGACATCACAAGCCGCAGGTTAAATGACGCGTTACAGAGCAGCTTTGGGAGTTAAAGTCAGCTGAAATATTATGTGTGCCTCACTTAAATGTTTCCATGACTGTCCTGAAGCTGTTGAATCATGGGTTATAGTGGCTATATGTATATAAATATATATATATTTAGGTGTAGGTTGAGGTTAGGTTATAGTGTTTATAATTAGCTGTTTTTTTATCTGTGCAGGCTGTCATTGGGAGAGAAAGATGTTTGAATGTCGTGATCAGACAGCTGATTGGTTGCCCACAGGTGGGATGAACTTCCAGGTAGTTTCTACATGTGTCACTTTTAATGCAGTGATGTGTAATTGTTTTGCCTGTTTAATCGTTCAGTGCTAACGGAGGTCTTTTGCAGGTTTTGTGCAGGTTATTGGATGATGCAGGAATTTGCATTGATCTCATGTTTTCAGTGCGTATAAAAGAGAGCAGCCGTGTGTTCTGATCCCAGCTGTGCTCCAGTCCAGGCGAAAGCATTTCTTCTGTTTCTCTTGTTTTTTCAGGATGGGTTGAGGGATTGTGTCCAGATCTGTTTGCGGAGCTGGTTCTGTGGGTCTGGACTCACGCTAACCCTGCACAAGAACTCCATAGAAACCCCAAAACAGTGAGAAAATAAAAATACTTCTGATTTCC
>JBAJNP010010139.1:0-16930 GCA_036877545.1 Yasuhikotakia modesta
GTTAAAGCTTGAGAGCTTGTTATGTTTCCTGTTAAAAGCCAATTAGACTGAAAGGTTGCATGTTTTAAATAACTCTTGCCATTTTATATACAAAATTGTCCTCCGGTCCCAGGACAGTCTGACTGTGGCTAAAACTTGAGGTCAAAGTCATGGAGAAAGATGTGCATTTAGCAAATAAAAACAGGAGAAACAGAATTCATAATCAACAATTAACATAATTCCTCACAAGATAAACTTAAAGTTTATGCGTTTATCTTGTGAGGAATGTTCAGGGAACCTGATGTACACACGCACACAAATCTGTAATACACAGCACTGGGCTGTTGTTGTCAAACATTATTAGAATTTCTCTACTAAGTTCAAATATACTATTGTCATTACACAAACAACATTTCTGGTGCTTAAAGTCAAAGTGTGCTTGGAAAGGGATTCAATGGCACTCAGCTGAGCAGTCATCTCAATTACTTAGAGGAAATTAAATGCCCTGTGAGGACCCTGAGGATCAGTCTCTGCCCCCTACATGCGCACACACACTAACAGCACCAACTGCCTCATTCACACATTAAAGCAATTGCTCTGAGTATTAAATATATACAGCTACCACGCCAAGACTTTTTATTTGATTTTAATCACACAATGTGTAGATAAACGCAAGGTACATACAGCCAACAGCTGTAGGTGGTGGCAGGGAACAAAGGGAGTAATTTGTGAGTAGGACAGAGCGAATACGATATACCTCCGAGGGCAATTCAGACAGCACACCAAGATCACATTGATTAAATTGTCTTATTTATACCAGCAAAATCTAAACATACTTTTGGACATGATCTTCATAGCATAAAATTCCTAGATTTACACTGTGTTTTTGAAGATGTAAATATGATCCTCGCAGCAGCATCGCTCACTTGTGCCGTGTATTTATAACAAGGCATTTAATTAGATTTACACGTGAGGGTTTATGACTCTAATTTGATAATTTATTAGAATCCAAAACAACCAACAACCCCAAAACAACCGTCCCTGTTCCACAGTTGGATTCAGCAGAATCAGATACAATTTAGCTAAATAAATTCAGTTTAATATTTAGGTATGAGACTAAAAGGACCCACATCTAAACATCCGAGGAAAACAGGGATTACCGAATCCTTTTAAAACAAACACATAAGACTCATTAGCACTGCGGCATATTGGCAGGCTCATTTGCTTTTCACCCTGAGTGTTGCGTCCAACAAACGCTCCCCCTGGGATAAACACGTGTATGGGAGAGGGGGCACAGCAGCCCCAGCAGCAGGTGGCCCATTGCAGCCTAATGAACACGGCAATCTGTTACTATCGCTGCAGAGCTTTTCACCAGACAATTAAATGACTAAGCGTGTAATTATTCTGGGCCAACAAGAAGAGGCTCTCGTCTAATTTCATCTTTACATTTCTGTTTACTCACCCGCTTTCCTCTCGTTAATGAGAGATTTTCCAGTCTATGCTAATTGGTTTCAATAACATTCATTTTAGTTGAAAGGGAATGATTTATTAATTGGGGAGGAGGGGGTATAAAAATAAATATATAAATGAGAAATAAAGCAGCCTGGGTCTTTTCATTTTCGAGAGCAGCTAACGCTTTGGAAAGCAATCAACAGGTTCAGCGCTAATGAAATTAAGTGACGCCGGCAGTATCAGAAAGGAAACCACAAATTAAAAGCAATTTATTTTCATTGAAACATGTGGCCCTATTCAGGCGCAATTAATGCACTAAGCATAAGCACACGTAAAAAACATGGAGATGGCAATCAGCTCTGAGCCCTAAACTGTACAAAGTAATGTTTTAACTGTAATTTCTCCCACATACCGCCCATAAAGTTATACATAAAAAATATATAAATTATTACGTGACCCTTCTTGTGAAAAAAATGTGAAAAAATTGAGATAAAAACGCTACCATCATTTTTTCATCAGAAATCTAAATTCTCTTTTGTTGTGTCCTGTGGTGAATTTAAGTCAACCACTAAGCTTCTCAGTAGACCACCTCTGGTACAGCTAACAAAAAATAATTTGAAATGATTTGCATGCAATTTGCATAATGCCAGGATACAAGCTACAAATAGGTATGAGTGTCTTAATTACAATGTGTTGTGTTTTTTAAAAAGGCACGTTGGCATTCTAATTGAGTTTAGCTACTGCTTGCATTCAAAACACAAATTCAGTCAAGCAAAAATGCCTGTTTAGGATGTGTTCAGTGTTGTTCAGTAATGTTGTTCTGTAATGTTCTATTAGAGTGTCTGGTATTCCTGCACCCCTTAAGTTATAGACTTTTTTCTACAAGTGACATTATTCATCATTGAAGATAAATAAATAAACAAATAAAACCAGGTTCATATACTACCACATCCGACATGTGCACCATTCATTTTGTGTCACTACCGAAAAACAAAAGGAATAAAAAAATCACACATAATTGTAATCACAATTACAAACCAATTTGTCAGAGGTTTTCTGTTTTTTACTCTAAGTATGGTCATCAATTGATGTGCAAAGCTTTTTAGGGACTGGGTTATGATTACCTGAGGTTACAAAGGTTACCAAATGGAATCCTCCCTCAGAGTTTCTGATCTGCATAATTCCATCATATAATTCAGTGGCTTTCAAAGTGAGGTTGATGAATGGCATCTTCAGAAAATAATATTTCTGCTTGGTTGTAATAAATCTTATATGAAGTACTGTGTGTATGTGTGTGTGTGTGTGTGTGTGTGTTAGGAGGTAAGATGAGACTCATTGCTGCCCCTCTTTCCCTTTGTCTACTTCTTTATGTATTTCATGAACATTAGAGTAATTTCTTGCTTACATATTTCTGCCTCAAAACATCATGGTCTGAACTTTTTAAGACAATTACTATATTAAATCAAAACAACAACAGAGCAAATAGTGCCTTTTAATAGATTAATCTATTATTCCATTCCACAATCCGGAATGGAATAACACCCATTCATGCTTTTAGGTTCCTTAAAAATCTACCTTCTTCATTGAGGTCTAAACAGACCAAACTTTATCTGGCCTACTTGGACCAGGCTGAGTAAGACTTGAGATACATGTGTATTGATGTATGTCAAACATTCTGCAGTCGACAGGCAAATACACAATGTCATGCATAAGCTTCCAATAAAAAAACAAAGAAAGTTCAAGAATGATTAACACTGATGTCTTTGTAAAGAGTCAGCCCAGGCAATAATGAAATAGCCTTGTTTTCATTTATTTATTAAAGTGGTTGTCTCTCTTATTTGTCCACCCTATCCAGAGCGCTTATTTGCCTTTAGCGGGTGAATATATTTACCATGCATTAAGCCTCATTAGATGGTAATTGAATGTTTGGTCGCTGAGGGGCAAGTAGCATTGGAGAGTGTGCTATAGCTAATGATGAGAGAGAGAAATGAAGAGAGGGACTTTTTCTCTACCACTTTTCTGTCATTCCAAATGTGAAATAAATATACTTCTTCCTTAATTTCCTGCTTTCCCTATTTATTTACTTTGTATATGTTTGTATACAGAATATGCAAAAGTTACAAATGTGTATTATCTCCAACATACCTGTGAGTGCATTTGTTTACTAATTAGGTTGAATTTCCTATTATTAATGTTTATAATAAGCCCAGAGTCAGGTGTGGCTGACAGTAATAAATGGCTTGTTTCTGATGATCATTATTGGCAAGCTGCTGTGTTACCTAATTAAAGGATAATTACTCAAACAAACATAAAGAACTGAGTATTGACTTTTTGACAGACTGTGACACTCTTCCTGTTAATGACTTTTAAGTTATACATTTGTAGTTATCAAGCACTGAAACAGTTCTTTATTGTTTTCAATTGATACAATAAATGTGAAGTTAAAATGTGAAGATAAAAAATGTGAAGTTATACTTATATGAAGGCTCAAATTTTATATTTAATGTAGAACATCTGTGGCCGTAACAAGCTACAGTATGAGGTCACAAATTTTATATTATCTGCTCGCCTTCCATTTTGTATTGTAGGTTTGTTTCAGTATTACTAGTCTTGTCAAAGTTACTGTATGTCTTGTTTCCCCATATTAATCTATCAATATAAACACCTGTGTTTGTTGTCCAAAGTTGTTTGCTGTATGTTCCATACTCCTTGTTCTTTGGTTAAACTTTAATATAACTTTACTGGTTCTTGCACTTGGATGCAACACTTTATGTGCAGAATTTAGTAAGAGAGCAGGCAGCAAATAGGGTTGGTAAACAAGCAACAAATAAAAAAAACAAAAGGTAGTAACAATAGCAGTCGAAAACACTCAAAGAATTGCACTTTTTAAGCAAGACTTTTACAGGGATGTATGTGAAACCAGGTTTATCATTTTATCATGTCATTGAAGTTGATGGGGATTTAGGCATGATAGGTAATGAGACGTCACTTCTGGGATTGATGCCTGCAAATTCTGGGACATTAGACCTGGAACAATCTGGGTGACCAAAATGAAAATCAGTCATAAAGTCAGGAGTGTCCAATTCTGCTTCTGGAGGGCCACTGTCCTGCAAAGTTTAGCAAAAACCCTAAGCGTAAGAGCTATAGTAAACTTTGCAGGACAGTTGCTCTCCAGGAGCAGCACTGGACAGTCCTGGTCTAAGATGTTTAGGAGGTGATGCCCACGAAGATGTCCACAAAGACTGTTACAAGCCACAACTTTTCCACTGTTCCAGACTTTAACAGAAAGTATGTAATGTGGGACACTGTGTATTACACAACAAAAACATTTACATTTATGTATTTGGCAGATGCTTTTATCCAAAGCAACCACAACCTTTGCGCTTCTAACGCAATGCTCTACCAACTGAGCTATACAAGAGCACAAGTAAAAGAACTCACTTTACTGATGAAAAGTGAAACACCTTAGTCATGGGCCTAACCCATGTCTATGAGGCCTAACACGAAGTGTTGTGAAAAGACAACAGCATTAGCGATGTTCAATGTTGACTAACGACTTCCCAAAGATATGCTGTTGGACTCAATCTGACACTAAGTCCCAAGACAGGCCACAGAACCCGAACGCATATTGCAATAGTGCTCCTGCAGTCCCAAGCAACTAGCTTTCTGATAAAAATAAAAAAAGGACCAAGGCAAAGCGGATGTCATCAGCATCAAAGACGGAGGCAGGGATGTGGAAGGATGTGATGGAGTTGGTGCGACAGAGGGTCAGGGTGGAGCTGGAGGGATGGAGGAGTCTGACTGAGCCAGCGGGATGGAGTGACGAGGCATAGCCGGAGGCGTGGAATCTTGAGGGGAGGGATGGTCGATGACAGACCAAGGTGAGGATGGAGGGACAAGCCAAGTGGATCTGCTGGACTGACAGGACAGGATGGAGACGAGGGAGCTTGGTGACTTAGAGGAGCTGCAGGGTCAGGAGGGCAAGGTGGAACGTGGCTGGTTCTTGTTGTGTTGAAGTCTTCTGTAATAATGACATGGCACAGGGACCCATATGCAGCATTTTATTAGAGTTGTCATACAATACAGGATCAGACAAAGGGTAATCCAAAACCGGACAAGGTCAACAAGGCAGGCAGAGAACAATCAGCAAAGGTAAACAGTCCAGGTAGGTAACAGGAAAGTATAACACAGGGAAACGCTTAGTAATGATAGCTGGGGCAAATAAAGACTTCACCCTGACAGAATGAATCAACACAGTTTATATAGAGTTCTTGATGAGCTAAACGGGAAACAGGTGAGTAATGAGAGGGAGCGGTCAGCCCTAGGTATAGTGGCTGCTTGGAAATGTAGTGCAATATGTAAAAATTGCTTTATATTCTGTAAGCAACTTGCATATTTATAAGTGCAGAGGCAGTTTATTACATTTCTAAACAAACATTTTCCATAATTACAAAAATTATCACATAACTCGAAAAAACTGCTGCAGTACCTACAAGAGATTAACTGATATTCTGAAGATTTTCTCATAAAATCATCTTAATAATATTGTAGTGCACCAGTTATTATGTTTTGAATGTGACTGACTAGCATTAGAGTGAATACATCTGGGAAAAGACCGGATACGCGAATGCTGGAGGTGAATAGTGTGGGCAGCTGTTACCGCAGATGTTACGTAATAAAAAGTTACATAATAAAAAAAGTTAAGACAAGCATCCTGTCATGTCATTGCCTTTTTTTCAGACACTATAATATGTTCCAGCTGTAGAAGACCGTTGATATATTTAGTAAATATCCGTTTTTATAAGCCCATTCCTTATAAAACTGGAAGAAAATGGAAGAACTACAAATCTACTGGGAATTGTAGTTTATGAATACATTGGAGATGGACCTCCATTTTAACATTTCCACATAAAAGGGAACAAATAAACAAAAGGCTTGATTTTATATACTGGGACTTCAAATGCTCTATATGCATGATTTATAAAGACGAGTTGTTTACAGAATATAGAATAGAATAGTATTTTATTGTATACAAGATTTTGTATACAGCATTTTATTATATACAATGAAATCCTGGTACAAGTATTCTCAGGAAGTACAGTCTCTGCTGGGCCATTTTTAGGAGCACAGAGGTGTTCAGGCTCCAGGATAGGCTCTCCTCTGTGTGGATGAGGAAGTCTGCTACCCTCTCCACACAGTCCCTGCTGATAATTAATCTCTTAATTATCTCTTAATTATATAAGACAGCAGCACGGTCTCAGTTTGTGTTGCATGAGTTGCATGTTGCCTGATTGCATCGGTTGTTCTGTAGGAGGAAGGATGATGTCTGGTTGAACATAGCACATTCTATTATTTTTGCCATGAAAGGGAGGAGTAAGACCAGTCTATAGTTGGTAATTGTAGAGGTATCAAGTGTAGTTTTATTTAGCAGGGGGGTTACCAAGGCTTGTTTAAATTTAGTAGGAAAAGTGCTTGTGAGAAGGGATGAGTTGATGATGTGAGTGAGGGATGGAATTAGTGAAGTTGTCATGTCTTGCAGGAGATGGGAGGGGATTGGGTCGAGTGGACACGTGGTGGGGTAGGAGGACAGAAGTTTGAAGACCTCTGACTCACTGAGTACAGAAAAGGAGGTGAGTAGAGAGTTGGGTGAGGGTAAGTCGGGTCCTGGGAACGAGAGTGGTTTAAATTGGCTGCTGATTGCTGCCATTTTGTTGGGGATGCAAAGCTGATAAGGAGGATGTTGGTGGAGGTGGAGGGGGTAGAGAAGGGAGTTGAAGATTCAGAAAAGCTCAAATGTATTGTCCACTTTGTTAGTATAGAATGTGGTTTTAGCTTGATGAATGTCAGTGGAAAAAGAGGAGAGAAGGTATTGATAGGTACTGAGCTCTGCAGGCTCTCTGGGTTTGCACCATTTTCTCTCCAAAGTGAGTAATGGATGGGAGGGATGATGTGACAGCTTGTGAAATGGAGCTGGGGGAGAGGGAGCGAAGGTTGCGTCTGAATGGGACGGAGGTATATGCATGCTGCATGTGGGGAGATGAATATTAAATTAAATAAAAAAGTGGTCAGAAGTGTGAAGTGGAGAAATATTGATTGTGATAGTAGAGCAATTTCTAGTAAAAACAAGGTCAAGTTGGTTGCCTGATCTGTGCGTTTCTGGCATGGCGATGTGATGGAGGTTAAATGAGGCAAGTAGCTCTAGAAAGCCAGCAGCTTGGGGTTTGTCAAGGTGAATGTTGAAATCCCCAATGAGAGGGGATGAGACTATGAGAGGGTTGCCATCTTCAGGGAAGGAGGATAGCAGCATGTCCAGTTCATCCAGGACGTTCTGTAGAGGACCTGGGGGAGTGGTAAACTATGACAACATGGATATGCACAGGAGAAGTGATTTTCAAAAGATTGATTAGTGGATGAAGACAGAAGTGGAGTATATGTCTAGCTATTTGACAGAAGCAGACCTGTTCCACCACCCCTGTTAGTTTGGCGAGGAGTGTGAAAGAAAGACTGGTTATTGGAGAGGGTGGTAGGGGTGACTGAGTCCTCAGGGCGATTTCATGTCTCAGTCAGTCCGAGCATGTTTAGTTCAGCCTTGGTTGTGAAGGCTGAAATGAAATCAGCTTTGTTGATCTCCAGAGAGAGAGGTAACAGTGGAGGGGGAGGTAACAGATAGGACAAAGGTAGGATAGGGTTCATTTTCTGTATGAGGTATGGGGGCGATGCCCAGAGCAGAGGACAGGAATGTGATAGGATATCATATTGTGTGAAAGGCATTAGAAAGCAAAGTTAGTACAAGAAATTAATAAAACAATACTTAAGTGCCTTGCACAGTGACTTACACATTTCTGCCGTCTATGATGACGAAGTAGGCTTATTCCCTCTGGAAATGAGCAAACTTCACCTGTTGTGATGGACAGGGGTGTCGTGTGTGTAGAGCAGGGGACTCAGCATGAAATGCAGAAAGCATCTGCACATAACCGCTTCCTCAGATTGGTGGCCCGCAGGTGTGCCTCACCTCATGTTCCTCAAGGGTGAGGATGGTGCTGCTTGGGGCGGTGTGGTGTAACTGTGCCACCTCTGGTTCTGTGACTTCGAAGTGGGTAAAAAAGATGTTCAGCTCTTCGGCCATCGCAAGGTCACCTAGCATTTCACCTAGCATGCACCATTCGAAACCATGCTAGCATAATGTAAAAATTAAATATTACAGAATTGTGCCATGGCAAGTACCAATGTAGATGTAGTTGTTATTAAACTATCACTACTTATATACTGTCCAACAACATTGTTGATTCTTTCAAGGTACCTCTTTTGTCTGCATACAATGTACATACTCACTACTAAATTGATTTTTTTATTGCTGGTTTCGAATGTGAATTGGCATTACGGATCATTTATATTTCTCTGAAGAAAAAAGCAACAGTGCTGCTATAAAATATCTTAGAATCGTAGTCATCCCAGACTTTGTTTAGCCATGTTAATGTTGTATATCAAACATAGACTTGATGCAGAGGCACTGACCAAGTCCTAATTAAAGTGTGATGGTAAATGGAACAGAGTATGTCTGACAATTGAGCCTATCTTGGAGATGATTTTAAGCCTCACCTCATGATTTTTTGAGCTTGACCCTCAAATGAGTGGTGTTGACTGGCCTTGCCCCTGACTCTATCGATTAATGCACCTTAATGACTGCTAAGGCTATCGTTGAGGCAGGCATCATTAATTATCCTTATTGATTGGTGCTTTCAGAGAAAAAGCATTCTGCTGACTGGAAAACACTCTAAGATCCACAAGGTCAAGACTAAAACAGGAACTCACAATCACAGACCGTTAAGGCTGGAGAAGGTCATCTGAGAAAAATATCACTGATAGTACAATAGCACTGGTTTTGTACATATTTGGAAAACACTTATTTTTTTGTAATAAGTGTTATGTAAAAAAACAACAAAGAAAAAAACAAGCCAGGAGTAACTAAACACAGATAAAACTACATAAGACTAAACGTCAGGAACAGTCTGACACAAGACAGGAAACACATTAGTGATGGGAAGTTCGGGTCATTTTACTGACTCAGATCTTTGAGTCTCATTCAGCAAAATGAACAAATCTTTTTTCGAGTCATTCAGTCATCATGTGACAATTCTCTTTCCAGCTCAAGCTGCAAAGGTTAAACTTAGGGGCTGTCACGTGATGAACGAATGACTTGAAAAACCCAAAGACTCGAAACAGGTGAACTAACATAATCTATAGGGTGTTGCGCAATATGCGCGTGTGCGACTGAACAAATCAGTCCCCGAGACGACTCGTTCTTCTTGAGTCACATTTATGATTTGTTCAAAATGAACAAATCATTCAAGAACGACCCATCACTAAAACACATAGAGTCTATAAAGGGGATTTAATGAGGGAAAACAAGTGGGGAATGTCCAATAAGTAAACAAGGAGGATGAGCTAATGAGGGAACAAAAAGGTGGGGAAGATGAGAATATGACAGGCGAGCATATGTTAAACTGTCAAAACAAACTCGTGCTTAAAACACAACAAAATAAACAGGCAGTTTACAAAGACAAACAAAATGAGCTGATCGGACTAGGGTCATGACATATTGTAGCTAGGGTTACTGAGCTTTTCATAGACATAGATTTTTTTTAAATTATTGCACTTAATCTCTAGAGTCCAAGGCCTTTTTAAACAATTGAGTTAGTCTGTTAAGTTTTTCATCTAACTAAAAACATCTATGCAAAAGTGGCACATATGATTGTGTTGTGAAAGACCTCATTAAGAGTAATATGACAATAAAGTGAATGCAATGTTTCTTTAAATAAAAAACAGTGTTAGCATAACCTGACCAAAACAAAAGGTCAATAACCTGACCTTCAAACTACTTAAAAAACACACTATAAACATATCTAGCCAACACTTTTGAATTTTGCATCATATAAAATGTGTTGGCTACATAGTATAAAGAGCATTCAGAAATTTTATTAAGTTTCAAGTCCAGGTGGCTTCCAAAGAGTTTCCAGAGAGTTTTCCAGAACCCCCGGAGTCCGATTCTCAAACTTGGCGGCTTCCAGAGAGTTTCCAGGGTGCTTGTCCAGGTGCTTCCAGGGTCCAGTCCGGGTGCTTCCAAGTCATCTTCAAGAGGAGGGGCTTTTAAAGAGGAACGTCAGAGCTGTTAAGGGGAGAACTCGCATTGGCTCGTAAGAGTTTTTTGTTGTTTGGTGACCCCAAGAGGTCACCTTTGAAACCATGTTAACCCACTTATTTATGTGTGTTCCTTTCCGGTGTTCCCGAGGTTTTTGGCTCATTTTGGCTCATTTTGTTTTGTTTCCGGGTTGTCACCCTATGGTTTTGTTTCTTGTTTATCATTGTCTGTTTGCCTGTTAAGTAAAAGTGAAATGGTACTAGCTATTCAGCGTTTTGTTTGTGGGTTCTTCCCCAGTCCTGGTGGCATGACGAGTTGAGTGTTCACTTATCATACCAGAGTTCGAGGCCTACACCTGACACTCTCAGCCTGCAATTGTATCTATAATGCTACCTCCACTTTACACACAGACGTGCACACTTGGCTGCATTGTTGTAAAGTGCAGCGGTAGTATTTTATTTTGCATGCCAGAATTATGTATAATATATATAGTGTAATATATTGTGACAAGTATATTTATTATATATATATATTATATCCATATTTGGATTTCCTGCTCTTGTTACATCTATGAGTCTCACCTGTCGTCAATTAGTTCTTGTAATTAGTGTTTCTTTACAAGTTGGTTGCCCTCTACTCTGCTTTGTTGGTTGTTACGTTGTGTTTTTTTCGGTCATGCCTTGGTGTTTGTATCATTTGTGGACTTTTTGTATTAAACACATTTGATTGGAGTTCAACATTGTTCAAGCTTGCTTTTGAGAGTGCACCATTGCATGTATGAAGTAGACTATTGTATAAACATATTAAAAAAACAAATAATAAATAAATAGTCAGAGAAACGTAGTCACCTGTATAATTTATTTTAAAATTCTACATGAGGGAAATTAAACTTCTCTTGTGATGTAAAGTAAACTTTAAATTAATACAGATCAGTTACATACCTGTGAAGAACATAACTCTCTATAAAAAGCCAACAGTTTGCGAGGACTAAGAGTAAAGGGATTAAAGAAAGGAAAGTGTTTACGAAGGGGATTAAGAAGGGACCGGTTATTAACCCATAGTGTTATTTATAAAAGCTATTTATAGCTATTTATAAAATTGTCTAATGTTTGTCTTTGAAAAGGGTTGAAAATTAAAAAGTAAGGGAGAGAATGAAAGAATGGATGAAAGGTTCAGAGTAAACACATGACTCAAAGAGCTCAATGACACAAAAAAGTCAGAAAATATGTTTTTTATTTTGTAACTTTTTTGCAATCTTTGTGTAATTTTTGGTGAAAACGCTATGGGAACACTTTCAGCATAACCAGACTCTGAATCATGTTTGAAATCAGTCCGTTAGGGGGGCAATATGTCACAGACAGGATGACGTCACTACCACAAAGCTTAAAGACACATGCACAGAGCAAATTTTAGCTTCTGGCATTCAGCAACACACTCTGTGTGAATTGTTTGTCCGATTTTTCTGTTTTTTTGTCATAGAGTTAAAATTGCCAAAAGCAAAACAAAGTAAAAAGTGAATAAGGCAAAACATTTAGCCTTTTATATTGCGTGTTCCTTCTCATCCACAATAGAAATACTATCTACAGATGGGATATACATGGTTCATGTGTTGTTTGTTAGAGGAGGAAGCATGAGACACAATGTATATATGTTCTATATATTATATGGTAACCATTGTTCCCCAGAGCCCTCTGGAGGCCGTCCTGTTAACCCTGCCACCTCTGGCACCTCTGCTGTGCTGGGAGCTTTTGGTCCCTGCATTATGCTAGCAACAGATTGCAACAGCACCGGTTGGGGTGCAGTCATGAATGGCCACACCAGCCCATGTTGTATTGGAAGGTCACCATCTTACTTTGCACATCATCTCTAAAGCATTTCCTCCTAGAAATGAGAGACTGTCACATGTTGGTGTGCACTAACAACAATGCAGTGGTAGAAACTACTTGGCCTGATGGCAGTTGCATCCAACAGAATACATTTTGGCCTGCTGTGCATGAGGCCCCTACAGTTGTGCAACCAAGGGGTTATTCCCCAAGGGGAAATCCACTATGCATGATCAAGGTCACATGCTTTAGACTCTTTGTCACTGTGTATTATTTGTGTACTATATATACACTGTGTATATTTTGTACAGGCACTCTCTTACCAGTTGGGGAGCAGTCATAAGTAATCACCTGGCCTGCAATCACCATCTTACTTGGCACATCTACTGCTTGGAACACTGTCTGGCACATCTACTGCACCTAATTCCCTCCCATCTCATACAGGCAATCTCATACATGACAAACTCACTGCACCATCACTTACATCATTAATTCCTCCCTTCTTACCAGCACTTTCCTACTACATTGAAGCAAGCCCTGGTCACCCCATTGCCAATAACTACAGACCTGTCTTACTCTTCCACTTCATTGCAAAAACATGAGAATTAGCTTTGTTCAACCAGAAATCATTTTCCTCTTGCAGAACAACCAGCTTGGCGACATGTAATCTTTAAAAGCTTTAAGAGCAACCACTCAACGGAGAATGTTGTAGCAAATCAGCTGGGTTGGAAAGTGATATTTAAAACACTATCATCCTTCCTGCTGAATAAAGGGTTAAGGGGCAAAACAATTGTAGCTTAACTTAAGACATTATCTTAAGACATTTTATTTCCTGTAGCCTTTAGAAAATACATTCTTACTGATATACAATGCTACAATGCATAGCATGTGCCAAGATTGACAAGTTTGATTGCTTAATGGAGATGGCGAAGTGCAATTGCTGGAAAGCTGTCCAAGAGAGGTTGCAAGGTTGCAATCTCATTAAACAAGGTTGTTAACTCTTGAGCAAAGAATGTTTGGACAGCGGCCGTTCTAAACTTTTGGCATGCCCCACCCAGGGCCTGTGGTTCTCCAATGTTAATAGATGCGGGTCAAACAGGAACAGTGTCTTTGTTTCAACCTGACACTTAATTTGTATAGTTATGGGACTTGCAGAGTTTGTGTCAATATTGATGTAACAGATAGTCAGGAGACGTAGGATCCATTCACAGCACTTTATTAACAGTGAACAAATAGGCAAAGGTCAGAACGAGCAAACAGGGTAAACACAGAATCCAAAATCGTAAACAGGGTACAGGTGTCACACCAAGTGTGAAATTTTTTAATCCAGCTAAGGAAAACAATCCAACCACTGTTAGGAAATAGAAACACCAGAATAAGAAATTTGATACATTTATTACAGTTAGAACACAAGTTATAAAACCGCTTCACTAAAATCAATACAACCCCATAAACCGTTAAGATCTGGCATACACTTCCACCTGCACATTCATCAGTAGTCCAGTATCACAATAAACACCTAGCTAGACATTAACAATGTAGCGAAAACAGTTCATAATCAAGGCCATACAGTTCGTAATAGGGTCCATCCAGTAAACGATCCCAACAACAGTTAACATGATTGTTGCAGCAAGGATAGATAAAGCACACAATCAGTCCACAACGCTGCTTACAATGGAGACCATCTAGTAACACAGTCCCAGCAAACCATGAACGTGATCGTCACAGCAGTAATGAATGGGAGCAGTTGGGGAGTTTGGTGCCTTGCTCAAGGGTCTTATCTCAGTCGTGGTATTGAGGATGGAGGAGAGCGCTTGTAATTCACTCCCCCCACCTACAAACCTACAATCCCTGCCGGACCCAAGACTCGAACCCATGACCTTCAGTTTACAAGTGTGACTTTCTGACCAATAGGCCACGACTGCCCCACATTGGTAATCCCCCACCCTATTAGTAATCTTCACCCCTGAAAGAAAACCTCAGGAACTTCCTGTGTGAGGGAAAGAGGGGGATGTGTAACGCATCTTTCAGATCTATCATGACAAACCAGTCCTTGGACCTGATTTGATTCATAACCTGGTTCACAGTTATCATCTTGAACTTCAGTCTCATGACTAAGCAGTTTAGGAACCATTGAGACACATGGCAGAACTCTTCAGGCAGCCAGATAATCTTATACATTTATGCATCTGGCAGACGCTTTTATCCAAAGCGACTTACAATTGAAGGAACAATAGAAACAGTGCACCTACATAGACGAAAAGAAGAAAAGGAAAAAAAGAGAAGTGTTAGTAGTAGTTGCATTTAGTGGCATTTAATTGGGGAGGTATTGTCTAAAAAGGTGAGTTTTTAGTCTTTTCTTGAAGATGGATAGTAAATTGGCTGTTTTGATAGAGACTGGAAGGTCATTCCACCAGGAGGGAACAATCCAGGAGAAGGTTCGAGTCAGCGATTTCTTGCCTCTGTGGTGTGGCACCACGAGACGTTGCTCACTAGCTGAATGCAGGCTTCTGGAGGGCACATAGGTCTGTACCAAGAAGTTTAGGTAATTTGGTGCAGAGCCAGTGGTTGTTCTATAGGTTACTTTTAAGGGTACCAGTCTCTCGAGACTGGTGCCCTGTAATCAATTATCAATTGGTGCCCTGTAAATGGCCTGCAGGGAGGCTCCAATAGCGTAGCGAGGCCTCTACACCATGCTTTCTGAAACTGGCAAACACTGGAGGGAGCCAATGTTTAAGCCTGCTGCACCCTGAAACACCAGTTTGAAAAGTTTGGCCTCAAGAGGGCCCCCATGGGGAGTGGGTTATGCCAATACCTGCTGCCCCTCGGGTGGAGCTTTCCCCTTGGGTCCTGACCAGAGATCCCCTCTTGGAGCTCAAGAGGGTCCTCAGATCTACCAGGCTTTGAAGACAAGCTCTGTGTATCCCACACACTTAAGGAGGGAGAATGGGATGTGATGTTCTGTCTTAATGCCTGCCGGTACGAAGAACTTATACATGGCTGGGGTTGTTCCTGCCTAACAGCCCCAAGAGATAGAGAGCAGCAAGGGAGGAACTGCTGAAACGCTTCTGCCTGCTTACAAGCCTCCTGGTAACTGTTTACAACAGCAGAGTCGACAGTGTTGCCAAACAAACCAGAAGGCTGTAGTGGGGAGTCCAAAAGAAAGAATCTGTCTTTACCTTTGATGTCTGACAGGGTCAGGCAGAGGTGCCACTCTGTGGCTTCCAAGGCTGCCATAGTTGCATGGGTGGTCTTTTTGGTAGTCCACAAGGAAGGTCAGCGGTTCTTCTTAGTTTACTCACACCCTCGACAATGAGGCCCTCAACCTCATCTTACTCCCTAAGGATGTCAGCCTGATAATCCTGTAGCACAACCATTGTATGCTAGCTAATGCCTGTTTCACCCTCGGCATTGCCTTATAGCCATGCCCTGTTAACCCACATTACTATATATATTTGAGGCAGGACTGAATATGCAGGCTAAGTATGGCTTCCCCCAGGAAAAAATGGAAGGCTCCTACATGGATGGGCAGACTGGTCACACAAAATACAGTCATCAAGCAAACTTTTCTGCTGCTCGACGGGCCAACCGATGTTTAGCCACAGCACAAGAAACTACCTCCAACAACTCCTCAAACTGGGGTGAAACAGGGGGCTCCTCAACCAAGAACCCTAGCAGGTGAGGAATGAGAAAACACTGAGTCAATCTTGATTCCATTTATTAGGTCCATTTTGCCCTGCTTCAGCAGTAGTGGGACCAGCACAGAAGGCTCCCTCCTCAAAAAGAGCCGTCCAGTAGTGAAGCGTACTGATAGATAAGGGCCCACAGTGCAGACAATGCATGCTCTAAAGTGTCTGCTGCTCACTTTCAAATTTGCACCCCTTTGTTTTTTCCATAGCCACTGTCATTGTAATTAAAACAATTCCCTAGAGAAATAATAGAGGGGGAGACAAAATGACAGACAATGCAACACAGAGCGCTTTGCTGGATAAATGAACTTTCGATGCAGGTTGTGTTCCTGAAAGGGAACTAACTACAGACAAACAATACAATCAATGTGATATAAATAAAGAAAAGCAGGAAAAATGAAAAGAAGTGAAAGAATGGTAGTATCACAAATCAACTTAACACATCTGTACGAACCATGAGACTATCTGTAAATCACCTTAATAAAAAGTGTTCCCATAACTTAAGCATTAAACAGATGGATGGATACTTGCATTGGCTCTTTATGAGGCAGTGCAAAGTTCTGGGTGTGCGTGTGTGTGAGAAATCAATAGTTCCTAAAAAAGATGATGGAGTCCACTATGCTATCCCATGAACGGATTGCTTAACAGAGGAGGCAAAGTGTTGCTTAAGTGTGATTGCCGGAAAAGAGAGAGGTTGCAAACTATTGGGTCAAGAAAGTTTAGACAGAGGCCAATGTTAACTTTTGGGATGTCCCACCCAGGGCCTGTGACTATCGAACGTTAAGGTGTATGGGTCGAGCAGGAATGGGCCTTTGTTTCAACCCGACACCTAATTGTGGAGCTTGAAG
>JBAJNP010010140.1:0-16926 GCA_036877545.1 Yasuhikotakia modesta
GGAATTAGATCACGTGACGCACGGGGCGGTCGAACCACAAGCCATTTTGGGGACGGTGTCAGTTTCCACTGAACCATCAGCGCAGCGTTTTTCAAAGAGACGACTGAAGGAGCTAGCGCAAAAAAACGCGTTCAAGCCTGGTCATTTTACTAGCGGGAGGGTAAAACACAAAACGTCTTACAAATCGGCAACCAGGTGCGGCGCACGGATCGAGAATCGGACCTTTTCTCTTTTTTATGATCGAAATGCGCCCCGCTTCACCGTTCTCTCATTGCAATTGACAGCGTCTGCAGCCCTTTTCAAGATGGCCGCTTGGCTCGTATTCATTTTCTACTGATCGACTTCTAACTTTCATTGTCTGGCCGCCTCCTAGCTCGATCGTTCACCCCAGCGCTGTAAGGTACGTGTTGTTGTATATCATCCCCTACCAATGTGTAATTTCAGAGCCGGTGTGTTGAACGCATCTGTGTTTTGCGAGCGTAAAATGGAGACGCGTTACAGTGGATGCGGGAACTGACAGTCTCGCGCAGGCAACATTGTCTCAGTCTGTCCGCGTGCTTGTAGATTTTAGTTATTTTATCGTATGAATATTTGTCCTGCTCGCTCAAATGATTCCTGTTTAGTTGTGCGATATTCAGTTATTGGCGTTACCTGTTTATTTATTGCTTCTGGTTAAATGAAACGGTTTAGTTATTAATGATTTCCGATGTGTGCGCAAAGTCGCAGACCAGACGGGTCGACTGTTCGCGTGAATCTCTTTTCAAAAGGATTTTCTGCTTGTTGTCTTATTAAGCACTGATACAATTTTATAGATATGCGATCGGCGCGGTGTTTGTGACTTGGTGAAGTAATTGTTGAGCTGAATGGTACTTTTTCGTGTGATTTGTTAACTTAAATTTACATGGTAACTTGGCCAAGTCATTTTGTCGGATGTGCAGGGCTAAGCTTTCAGCGGTTGACAACAGACAGTCGCTTTACGAGCGACGAGTGGCGATAAACCAACAGACGTGTATCACCTCAGCTATTAAATATACCTATTTCTCGTGTCTCTTATTTTATTTATTTTTTGTCGTTTATAGATGACATAAAATGCTGCTGTGGTTTATAGGTAGCTTGTTCATGGACAAAAACACATTGCTTAATGACTATACATTTGAAGTAAAAACAAATAAAATGAATAAATAAACTCAGGAATTAGTTATAACTTTTTTACGTGTCCTGTGTAGAATCCTGACTTTGTACTGTCACGTGGCACCAAACCAATATGTTTAACTATTGGATTTAGTCTGTGGATTGTTTACATATTTGTTTTATAATTAATGTCGTTTGCAGGCGGCTCAATGTCTTGTTGTATAACTTGCTGCCTTTCCCATCACTTTGCTGACTCAAGCTGTGGACGTCAAAGTGAATTCTGTGAGTGACGTGTTATGGAATGATGACGTTGTTAGCACAGGTTTCTGTAACCTGAATGAATCAAAACACATGGCGGGGACGACAGGTTCATTCTGTCATAATAATGTCTGCATTTGTTCACGTGTTTTTTTTAGTGCTTTTTAATTGTGGAATTCAAGCAGGGCCCCTTTGTCATTTATTTACTTTGTGTATAGAAGCAAGTGTTTTAAAACAGCATCATTATAATAAAATTCGTCATATTTTGTCCTGTTACTTGTTTTTATATATCAGGAGAAACGCTTATTTAACTAAAGTGGGCACTAAGCCTTTGACAGTGTTATGCAGTCTACACGCAGTTGGGCAACTTTTTTATAGAGTAAAATTGCAAAAACTGCAAAGGTTTTTTTCGTGGTATAAATGATATACCATTAACCTATTTATTGATATTTATATGCAAGGAAAAATCGCGCATTTTTGCTTTGGAGATCGTTGTGTGAAAGTTGTCGTGTTAAAAACGTACTGCATGTGTATGTAATATGTAATAACCTCAAAATATACAGTCCCTCCTGTCTAATAGCATTAGAATTGCAGTGCCAGGTGCTTAAAAGTGTTCCTTACAATCAGATGGCTAAATGTATTTCTGTCATAGCTCGTTGACGTCATTCTTTCACGCAAGATTATCTTTTACAGCGAGTAAGCGAATTCATTTTTCCAATGCCCGTTTTGTAACTTCACTACTAGCTGTGATATATATTTGCTACGTGTATCAACTAGAACAAAGGCTAGCCAGTAGAAGTATTTGCTTACCCCTTTTCTCTTTAACGCCACTACAGTACATCACTTGCCTCCCTGTGAATCTCCCGACATAATACGGTGTTTCAAAAATAGGTTTTGCGGACATAGAAATAAACAGCGTATTACATAGCAACGCATGACGACAGTTATGATGTCAAACGAGTATCAGTTTAGTGCATGTTGCATTTCACCCCAAGATCACAGGAAAGGGCTGTTAGAGAAAAACCCAAAACTGCGTGAATATATATAACTGTCTGGTTTTAAATGTCATTCAGTCTGTCCTGAAGTCATTCTGCTTTTTAACAAGATCAGACTGTATATTGACTGACAACAGATAGAAAATATGTTGGCGAAATTTGTGTTTTGAATGATAATTTCACGGTATTCAAAGTAGGGCTACCGCGTAATATGTCCACGTTCATCGTCCGGCGCGTTGCCACGTAACGCGGTTAGAGTTGCTATAGAAACCGTAAGTGAAGTCAGTATTTTGAAGGCGAGTATTTTTTCCTAATGATTGAATTATGCATTTATTTATAATGTTTTACATCGTTGGCGAATGTAATGACTTGAAAAGTATGAAAAAACTACTGAAAAAATAATGCTGCCACAACTACAAACATTTGTTATTGCTGGTATTGTTGTTGGGTTATTATTTTGATATTTAACACCGGCATGGTCCACGTGCTTTAGTTTTTAAGATCTTCCCAAGCGATTCAGATGCTAATAGTCATTATTGTTTAACCTCAGGTAGATTTTGTAATTGCAAAACATTTGTTCATCTTTTTATCTAATACTTCTGCAGGGTCCTTTTCATCCCATGACGATGCATCGTACAACAAGGATCAAGATTACAGAGCTTAATCCCCATTTGATGTGTGTCTTATGTGGTGGATATTTCATAGATGCAACCACAATTATTGAATGCTTGCACTCATGTGAGTATATCAGGTTAACTGATTATATCCAATAATTGTTTGTCATGGAACAACTATTGGATGTGTTTTTTTTATCTTTGATGTTTCTCTGATCCTCAGTTTGTAAAATGTGCATTGTTCGCTACCTGGAAACCAGTAAATACTGTCCCATATGTGACGTTCAGGTCCACAAAACAAAGCCACTTCTCAATATTAGGTAATGTTTTAATTACTGTCTGTTTCTACCATACAGTTTATGTTTAATGAAAGATTGTATGGAATACATTCTGTTCATTCTGCATCTACATTTAACCTAACCATCTTCATAAATGTGCTTCTGTTTCACAGGTCTGACAAAACTCTACAGGACATTGTATACAAGTTGGTCCCTGGTCTTTTTAAAAGTATGTCAGATGTTGAAAGTATTGTATTTTGTTTTTGATGATTTAAAAGATAAAATTAAGGTCCAAATGTTTTTTGTGCAGATGAGATGAAGCGGAGGAGAGATTTTTATGCCGAACATCCTTCAGTTGATGGTAAATATTGAAATCAAATACTTTAGTATTTGCTCAACTTTTCAGCCTAAATGTTCAGTTTAAATTTCTGGTTGTATTGTATTCACAGTTGCAAATGGATCCAATGAAGACCGAGGAGAAGTTGCTGATGAAGATAAGAGAATCATCACAGATGATGAAATTATCAGCCTGTCAATTGAGTTTTTTGATCAAAGGTATGTGACATCTGTTTATCTGACTTGTGTTGTCAGTATAATCTTACATGCAGTTGAAACTCCTGTTGTGGTAGCAAATGCGTATCAATATTTTAAGTTAAACATTCTGTTATAAATACTGTATATACAATTTTGTTGTACTCATTGTATAATTTATGTACTTCAGAGCACAACAGCCAGGTTGCACAGATGAGAGGCAAAAAGAAGAGGTAAATGATACTTGGACTATAATTTGTCTACAGGATTGTTTGCTGAAAGTTAATTTTTTGTAATAATAGTAATAATATTTCTGCATTTATTTCGCCTGCACAGGTTAATAAAAGGTACTTGCAGTGCCCTGCTGCCATGACTGTGATGCATTTGAGAAAATTTCTGAGAAGTAAAATGGATATACCTCCTACATTTCAGGTAATATAATCTGTGAGATTATGGTTATTTTCAGATGGGCCAATTTCTGGAACCCTCCTCAATAAAGAACCTAAGATTTAGAAGAATTTAATTTCTTATTTGCAAAGGACTGTGGAAAGTGTGTGTGTCTGTGTGTGTGTGTCTGTGTGTGTGTGTGTGTGTCTTGCATGACAACGTGACATTTTTGGGATGCATTAGTTTAATATTGGTCTTTGTTCTGTAGGTTGAAGTTATGTATGAGGATGAGCCTTTAAAAGATTATTACACTTTAATGGACATTGCCTACATCTATACATGGAGAAGGGTAAATACTCAAATTATTACTTCTTTTGACTGTTGATGTTAAGAAACAACCGTTGAATGATTCACTTTGCTGGTTTTGCACACAACAGAACGGACCATTACCTCTAAAATACCGAGTGCGGCCCAGCTGTAAGAAAATGAAGATTGCCCACCCGCAAGATGGCGTGAACAGTACAAACCGCTCTGAAAGCGACTCTGCCAGCGATAAGGCCAGCAGCCCCGCTGGAGTTCCCTCCACCTCTTCCCCTCTGCCCAGTCCAAGCACACTGGTGCAGCCATCACAATCTCATTTCAGCCATATTTCAGCCAATCCCGTTAACGGTACCACGATGACAAGTGCGAATCGACAGTTCACCTTTGGTAACAAAGTGAGAAAAACTGCGCTGAACGGCTCTTCAACTTCATCGGGATGATAAGGGACAACGTGGAAGCCAACGCCAGATATAATCCAGCTATTTCCATGCCAACGTAGTATAATTTAGGTTCTTTTTGCCATTATTATCACTATATTAAGCATGTAACTTTAACGTAGTGAAAGTGACGCACTTCATTTGATGCATTGCTGGAAGATTGTGAAAACCATACAGACCTATTTGGTTGGAAAGTTGCGCGCCGAGCATTTGAACGGTTCTGGTTTGCCGAAATGACTGAATTTATACCTTTTATATATTTTTACTTTAGGCCGACATTTCTTAAACAAATTGAGAAGTTGTATGTTGCTTGTATTTTACGTGTATTATAATGTTCTTTAAAGCATAAAAAACATTTACTTTGATTTTTAGTTTGCTTTTCTAGTTGCTAAACATTCCCGATATATTCAGCTGGCTTTTAAGAATGTATCAAAGGAAAAAAAATATATGTACAAAGTAAAGGACAAAAAATGGCCGTGTGTTGCCTAAAACAAAATTTAGGTTCTTACCAGTTTTCGGAAACTTTAATTTAGTTTCTGCAGTTAAGTTACGAGTTGTACGATTTGTTAGTTTTTTTTTCTGACGAAACAGTTTGTCTTGAGGTCATGTTTCAGGCCTGTATGTGCACAAACTATTACATACACGAATTTGTCCAAAGACAACATAACAGCCACTGTCTAAACGCCCCACTTGTCATTCTGAACAACATTTGGATGTCTTCAGTGTTCATTTGTCTTATTGGTCGATTGTAGACTATTGACAGCTATTGTATTGTGACTGTTGCACAGTATAAATGTCTAAATAAAACATTTTACACTTTCTCATGGACTAGTTGCTTTTTTAAATGCTGAAGTTTAGAAAAATTTGGTTGTAACGACTTCAAAGACGGATATTAAACGTTTTCTGACGTTAAAATGCATATTTTCTAAAGACCAATAGAAAGGCGTTTATTACATTTGTATATATTTTTTAGATCGGTTGCATTGTTTAAAATGTTCATACAGCATAATAGTTTTAAGCTGATATTATTTAGAGGATCCTGTTTCTTTTCAGCTGACTACTTCTCAATCGACAATGTGGATTTAGATATTTAGATACTAGTTAAAAACAAAAAGTACGTAATATTCTGTGTTTTTATAAATATGGCAGCCCAAAACATTCGAGTTGTATGGGAAAAAAACAGATAAAAGAAATGGGTGGTCCCGCAGATATTTTAGTTCCAAGGGGGGTTAGGGGGTTGCTGAGAACTATATATAATACCTATATAGCAGAGCTTTAATGTTTCTCGCACCCACGACAAAGTTTGCAAGAGTTTGGAATAAAAATATCGCTTCTGGACAAAAAGAAGCTTTAGCATTAAGAGTAAATGTGTCACGAAAATGTTCAGACTCTGTTTTCCAGAGTTTGTATCTAACCTAGGCTTTTGAAATTTGCACCAACACCTACCGGTAAGTCCCATCTGCGTGGAGCTCATGCGGTTAACCTGTGATCATGTCCAGTTATGAATGAGTTTGGAGGCGAATATCCTCAATAATACCAGTGTAACAACAAAATCGTAACCTGTGCAGAATAGCTTGAATTTAGCAAAAACTTAATATGGGGTTACATCGAGGGAATGTTATCGAGTTATTTAACTGGGGAATAGTCAACTTTGTGAAGAGTCTTACAGCATAGGGCAGTTTATAAGTGGCTACCAGTTTTAGTCACTTGGACAAAGTAACAGTATTAACACGATTTTGGCATTATGTAATAAGCAAAGAGCTATAGGTAACAGCAGTCTATAATATTTATCTTGGCTGTGAAACACAAAATTGTTAAAAAGTAAGAGAACACCGTAAACAGATTCCAGATGATGGTGAAAGTAGAATTAAGGCTACGTCAATGTCAACATTACAGTTATTGTTTGACATTTCAAATAATCTATGTCTAAAAATAAAATATGAACTTTGCAAACATTTCTGACTTGCAAACAGAGCGAGATCGGTGCACATTGCCTTCCAAGGTGTGGTGACAAATCTGACAGTCTCGTGTGAAAACATGCCTTTATCAAAAGTGACATTTAAGTTGACATGAACCCCTCATCTTTGAGTTATGTGAATGCCCGCGAAGGCTAGTATTCATGGTAAGATCATGGTAAATAAACAATATAAAAATAACTGTCCAAAAATTAACCAAATTAAATTTAAAGTACAATCTGTGGAAAGACATTTCATTGTTTTACATGCAAATAGTTAAAAAAACAAACAAACAAGAAAACCACCGTAGACTACAGATGTGTCCAGTGCTTGGTTAAAAGGTTGAACATGTTATGTAATTACTTAACTGAATGTAGACAGCGACGTGCCAAATCTACAGACGACCACAATAAATACATCTAAGTATTTGTGTTTTTATTATTCTAGAAAAAATACTGCAAATTTTGCTGTTTTAAAAATATACAAATCTTTGCAAAGCATTAATAAAAGAAAAGGAGAGCAACAACTCTTTCAAGTATACGCACACTGTATACTTATATTGTGTTCTTTGTATTCTTATGCTCTTTTTACAAATTAAAGCTTCCATTTATCTATGCATAAGCATTTGAAGCACTTCTCTGCTGATCACAAAAGAAGATGTGAAAATGTGACGGCTATTATTAATTTCTAACCCGCACTGCTGCTATGGCTGCAGTTGTCTCTAGGGTAACCGTGTAGGAACTATGGGGGCAGCTGTTCGCCCTAGCAGCTGCTACTTTCCGATACCCCACATTCAGCGACCGTTCTTGCATCCCATTTAATATCCGAAGATAATGTGGGATTATTTAACATGCTATTAGTCTGGATATCAACTGGGATTCGCATTAACAACCATTTGAGCTGAAATGCACGTTTCCCCGCAACAGAACAACCATGACTGCACGCACACCACACGAACGTCGTAAATATCACTTCCGGTTTGTTGCCAGGACAACAGTTTGACGCCTCCTCTGAACCCAAAGTCACAACAAAAGCTGCTGGTAGTGCGAGTACTTTGTGTTTATTGTCTTTTTCTTCCAGTTTAACATAAATATGAGTCAGAGGCAGGTTTTGCAAGGTGAGTCCGTAAGAATGATATTAAAAAACGTGTATGCTATACAATTATGTGACATGATTTATTTCCAGCGTTTGAGCAGTACCAGAAAGCAAGAACACAGTTTGTGCAAACCGTAGCAGAACTTGCAACGAGACCACAAAATATCGAAATACTCCAAAATGCGGGTGAGTTGCTATAAACTTTTCGTGAAAAAGATATTAAGTTAGATTTATGAATAATGGAAACAATCTATGTCTATGATCTTATTGTTGTGTGTGTTCTAGTTAATGTTGTAATAACAAATAGTATTTTAGCTTATTATTTTAATCTACATATAATTATGTACATGCCATGTATAACAATTAAGACTTATAGGGCTTTATAGTATAAATTGTTACAAAAAAATTACTATCACAACTCTACTCCATACAAAGCTCAGTTTACAATAAACTCGCCAAACAATGCTTATTTTAACATTGAATATTCTAAATCCTCTTTATTAAAACACTCAGCACCAATGGTAAGAAAAAGAAAGCAGTCCAGTGTTTATATTTGATCTGAATCTGTATCAGTTTTACTTTGACAAAGAAATTTCTTTTGCATCTCCTGATAGAATTGTCTTACATAACCATCTTCATGCTCACTTACATCTCTGAATAAATATTCAGCATATTTTATTTTATTACTTGAGGAATTTTAATCAAGTGTATCCTCATCTGCTCTGAAGTATCATTCACTCCAGTTTTCTTCCCTGCTCAAATGCTCTCGCTCTCTTTGGCTTAGGTGTAATGTCCCTTCTGAGGCCTCTCCTTTTGGACGCGGTCCCAACTATTCAGCAGACAGCAGCTCTGGCTCTCGGAAGGCTTGCCAACTATAACGATGACCTGGCTGAGGCTGTAGTAAAGGGAGACATTCTTCCTCAGCTTGTGTACTCCCTCGCTGAGCAAAACGTAAGAGACTCTTTAGCTGAATCTCTTAACTTATATTTAAATGAAAAGGTTTGTCTTTAGGTGTCTTACTTTTATACATAAATAATGTTTTAAACACGCAAAAATGTTGTACTAACCCTGTTAGCCCAGCAGGCTAAGCTTGTACCATTTTTTATTTTAAAAAAGTATTGTTTTTTTAAGCACTTAATAATATTTTGAGTCTAAATGTTTTATGAAAATTGTGAAGTAAAAGCAATATGTTTAGCTAGTTTGTTTATTTACTCTAGACTAAATTTTGGTTTGACTATAAAATGTTTGTGCATTACCTTGAATAAGTTCAAAGTTGGAAAGCTGTTTATTTTGGTAAATGCTTTGTCCTAAAACTCACAAACATTGTAACATTGTTAGATTGCTGGTATGCTCTTAGAAAGGCCTTTGAAACACTTTTCAGAGGTGGTTTCAGGTTCTGACTAAATGATCCATGTGATATATGGACTTACGATTCATTAAAGGCAACTTGGCTGGTGATTCATGAGCAGTTTTGTTTCTCATGCCTAATTTTCTTTCACTTTTCTACTGGTGATTGAGAAATACAGCGATTCTATAAGAAAGCTGCTGCGTTTGTTCTGCGAGCTGTTGCTAAACACTCCCCTGAGCTGGCCCAGGCCGTGGTGGACTGTGGGGCACTGGATGCCCTTGTTATTTCCCTGGAGGAGTTTGACCCTGGGGTCAAAGAGGCTGCTGCCTGGGCCCTGGGTTACATCGCCAGACATAATGCACGTAAGTTCGCATCAGAAATGCTATAGCCTGTTATATCTTTATCCAATTACTACTAGTTACTTCTGTCTCTCTTTGTGTTATCAGAGCTAGCCCAGGCAGTAGTAGATGCTGGAGTCGTTCCTCTACTCGTTTTATGCATCCAGGAGCCTGAAATCGCCCTAAAGAGGGTTGCAGCCTCTTCGTTGAGCGACATAGCCAAACACTCGCCCGAGTTAGCTCAAGCAGTGGTGGATACAGGGGCCATCCCCTACCTAGCACAGATGATTCTAAACCCTGATTCCAAATTAAAGGTGAGCGATACAGATCGACACATGCCTAGAGGCTAATATTCAGCCACTGTTTTCCAAACCCTTCTGCAAACCCTTCTGCACTTTACAGAGGCAGGTTTTCTCAGCTCTCAGTCAAATTGCCAAACATTCGGTGGACGTAGCAGAGATGGTAGTGGAGGCTGAGATATTTCCTGCGGCGCTGGGTTGCCTAAAGGATCCAGATGAATGTGTTCGCAAAAATGTCACCACTCTTATTCGGGAAATCACAAAACACACCCCTGAGGTACCTACCGCATACAGAACATACCCACCAAATGATTTCAAGATGCTCGGGTAACGCTGGAATCTCCGTTTTATCAGCTCTTTGACACCCTCTGTTTAAATAACACCGTGTAGAGGCAGCTAGTCTGTAAAGCTGAGAATGTGGGCCTGTTATTTATCACCAGAGCGCACAGGAAACAGACAACTGGAAACCCCACAGTCACGGCATCACCCAGTTTTTTTTACCTGACTAAAATTGTGTTGCTTGTTTGGCTGGTCCGCCTCCTTAAACTTTCTCCTATTTATTTGTCATTATGTCACACTGGTTCACATGTGTGCATGTTTTCTACTCAGCTGGCCCAGCTAATAGTGAATGTGGGGGGAGTAGCGGCTGTGATTGACTACCTAGGGGACTCCAGAGGGAATGTACGCCTCCCAGGGATCATGATGCTGGGCTATGTTGCCGCACACACCGAGAATCTGGCCATGGCTGTGATTGTATCTAAGGTCTGTTGCATACATTTATGCATCTTGCAGACACTTTTATCCAAAGCGACTTATAGTGCACATTGCATATATATTTATCCGTATGTGTGATTCCTGGGAACCAAACCCACAACCTTTGCGTTGCTAACGCAGTACTAATTGAGCTACAGGAAAACATCCTGGTATACAGGAACATTGTGACATCCTTTAATAAGCTAATATGTTTGATGTAAATATGAATTTGACAAAATAATTTAATAATTAATTCTCTGTTCTCCTCAACTGTTTCTGTTTGATTTTCGGCTCCTGCAGGGAGTGCCACAGTTGGCTATCTGCCTAGAGGAAGAGCATGAAGATCATATCAAGGCAGCTACAGCTTGGGCACTCGGCCAGATCGGTCGACACACACCTGAGCACGCAAGAGCTGTTGCTTTGGCCAATGTGTTTCCCAAACTCCTACTTTTATATTTAAACACTGAAAGCTCAGAAGACCTGCAAGTCAAGGTAAACAGCTTTACTGATATTGAAGTCGCAGCTAACCAAGTTGCTGAGGCATACAAGAAGAGAGAATTTGTGCACAGTAACCGTTGTCTCTTCTTTGCTTTGTTTACATACTCAAAACAGTCCAAGAAGGCCTTGAAGAGCATTCTTCAAAAGTGCACTTATCTACCAGCTCTAGAACCTCTTCTTTACGACGCTCCCAGCAACATTCTTAAACATGTCATTTGCCAGTTCAGTAAGGTAATGAGGCATTATTTTTATTTCTGCATGCTTTATTCAAGCTGTATTTGTTAATCACAAGGAAAACATTTTAAGCCTCAGCTTTTTTTTATCTCCCCTGTTCTATTTATAAAAGGTTCTTCCTCACGACAGTAAGGCCCGGCGCTTGTTTGTTACCAGCGGTGGTCTCAAGAAAGTTCAGGAGATCAAAGCGGAACCTGGTTCCGAGATTCAGGAATATATCAATGCAATCAACAGCTGCTACCCTGAGGAGATTGTCAGGTTCATGCAACATAAAAAAACGCTTTTATACAGCTGTAAATGACTGAACATGGGGTTTTAATTTACGTTGTGTGGCTTCTCTCACAGGTACTATTCGCCTGGTTACTCTGAGGCCTTGCTGGAAAGGATTGAAAACTATCAACCAATTTGATCCTGATCTTTTTTTGTTGAGATCTCTGGACGTAGCAATTATAGCATCTGTGAATAACATTAAATGAATGTATATCATCATTACTTTGTATAGTTTATTGGATTTAATTTAGTTAGTTTAGTTAACCTCCTGCCTTGTTTTATTTTTTCAACTATTTTGTTATATCTAGATTATTGTCTATTTAAATATCTTCCAATACTAATACCTGCTTGATAGTTTTTCTTTGAAAGACCAGTACAGCCACTTTTCTTGCTCTCTAAATCTTGCTAATCTTCGGTTTAGCCTGTTCTATAATTTAGGTGTGAAAAGGGAATAAGCCTATACTGCTGTTTTACTCGTTTTTGCAATTACAGTTTTAACTCTTTTGAAATCTCTTTTTCCATTAACAAACTTCATTCTGTGTTTGCTGGGAAGGTTTTGAAAGGTTAAAAGGATTTACCTTTGTGTTTAAAGTAAACTGTACAACGTGTTCATGTCAGATGCACCCTGTTAAAATGACAAACGCTGAAATCTATTCACGTTGGAAAATGTCGTTCGATTGCGTTCAGTGTTTATCGCCCCCTGCTGTCTGATCTGTGCATGAACGTATATTTTACAGACCAGCTGTTAAACATATGGTAGCCAGTTCTTTGTTTATTGTTACCTCTTCTGGTGTCAGTCAGATTATTTTTTCAATTGACACTGTTTTGTCATGCGTGCCACGGCTTTGCAAAACACTATCAAACTAGAGTTTCTAGATCACTAAACGCAAATTTTTAAATAGATTAATGTAAATATTTATTCTATTTATTAATTAAAATGGAAAGGGCATTTTTTTAAAAAATATAATCGAAAAGATAATGTTATACTATATATAATCTAAGGTGTTTTTGTAGCTGTTATTTACTTCATCTATGTATCATCTCTCGCCTGCATGACTGCAAGGTTGGAACAAATGTGTTCATTTGAGTCATCAGTTGTTTCGGTCAGTAACACCCCAAAAAACGGAAGTAACATTGAAACAATTAAGTTACACGCTTGAGGCTTTTAAACTGGAAAGCTACCCGTTTTCGTCCACACCAAACTGCAAGCGATTACAATGTTTTGTGCCTATTTTGTAATGTTGGCAATAGATGCAATCGTGTGACTTTCGCGTGTTTTTCGTAAACAATGATCTACACACACACACACACACACACACACACACACACACACACACACACACACACACATTAATAACAGAATAAAGTAATGTGTTCCACATTAAGAATTCAGTAACTAAGGAAACACAAGGGGGCGTGGTCTTGTTGCCGTACAAAAACTACTACTTTTGTATGATATCACATGATGTCCAGAAAGTGAGAGGCATGTTACACTCCACCAGCGCTTAGTAAGCGCTATTTCCATTTAACCTTGTCATCCATTTTGCCCTGGGGCGTCTATGTCCCGGTTGTCAAAGCTCTCATTCATCACTGGGGAACATAAATACATATACTGCGTGTTTGAAGTGGCAGGTTTTGTTTCCTCAGGGAAATGTAGCTATTGGTTGGGCCCGCACTTGTCATCCTTGGTGTGGGTCACCAACAATGTGTTCATGCCTCACCAATAATGCCTGTCTCTCACTAATTCCAACTGGTCTTTGACAAACCTTTGAAGCCAAAAACAGCACTGGCATGTGATCAATCAGACCTTGTCAGAAGGCTTTAAACAGGCCTTCTTTGCTTTCACCTGAGACGTCTTAAAGAGAAGAGAACTCTGCATAAACAAACATTGGCCCTTTCTCCAAAACACACAAACAAAGCATGAAAACACAATTGTAAAGAACCAGTTTAGTTTACGTTTCTCAGCATGAAGAAATGGACTGAGCAAAGCTTGTCAGAAAAGTTTTTCCGAGGAATCTGTTTTGATAGATATTTCTTTGTGTTAAAGAACTGTATAATATCTTTACAATTTAAAGTAAGTTGTACTTAACATCTAAAATAATGAGGGCAATTTGATTAAACTGCTGTTTAAGGATAAAATGTATATATCAATTTCATATAAATAAGGGATGTTTATAATAGATTGGCCATTTCACCCTGTTACTAAATTTGCTTAGTTATTCTTAGTTTGTTGTTCTTAGCCTCACTATATGCGGAAATCAATCGCTTCCATCACCTCCGTCACGGAAACGGAGGTGACAGTCAAGTCATGCCCCACATTCACCTGTTCACGGCGACGTAAACAAGCACACAGAGGATTTATTTATGCTAACTACAAAAATGTTGCTACGATGTTGCTGTTTGAGCAGAAGGTAAAAATACGTTTAATTCTGTCACTCATTTTTGGTCTCATGCATGTCGAGGGGAACCGAGGAATTGTGCAGAGCTCTGATGTTAAATGTGACAAGGCCTGCTTCATTAAAGTCAATGAACAGAAAACTTCAGATACAGAAGGGGATTTCACAATATAAACATTTCATAAAAATAAACACTTTTTCACAATATAAACATTTTATAAACATATTACCTGTTTCACAGCTTCTCAGATGAACTTCGGATAGAGGAACTATAGCTCATCGGATGTGTCTCGATGTAATATAACTGAACCTCCATGAGGCTTAAAGCTGAATGAAGGAAAGGAACGTTTTTCTTTTCATTTTGTTTTCTTTTCTACAGTGTATTTAAAGTACTTGTCATAACTTTTTGAGAAGTGCTTAACGAATCCTTATAAAGTTACACTTTATTTAAAGATTTAAGAAGTTAAAAAGAAATTTAAGAAGAAAAAAATACCTTAATAAAACGTACATGTCATTTTTTTCCATATTAGAAAAGCATTTTTATAATAAAAGTTTTTAATTAGAATTATCAATATATAGTGCAAGTCAGTACCACATTAAACTGATTTTGAGTTTTTGATTTTCAGAGTTTTGTATTAAGAAAGATGTTTGGTGTTCATGTCACTACAGATTCCTCTGCTCTGTAAATGTCCCTTATGGGAAGGAGATGGGCTAGCAGGCCCATAATCTCACTGTAGCTGCTTTGATTGACAGGCTGTAGATTGGAAAGCTCCTCCCCTTTTAAAGTTCAACGTGAGTAGTGCTTTTAATTAAATGTCATTTAATTTGGTTACAGAGATCTTAACTAAAGATGCTATATTCTTTGCTGATAAAGCATCCAACCAATACAGTGTCATTTTCTTCCTTTTTAAAAAGTTTATAAGGTTTTTCTTTACGGTTAGTTGGAACTCAGCTACAGGAGTGTACCATTTAAATATGTTTACCAAACTGTACCAGTCACAAATGTATAACAATGTGTAGGCAGTAAAATTCGTAAGAACTTTTATGTTTTCATATTTTAAGATGTGACTGTGGCGTTCAGCATCTAATTCAGCCAGCTGGAAGATTATAGCATGTCCCTCTGGGACTGAGCACTTGAGTCTCATGTTGTCAGAGAGGGAGAGCAAAATATCCCTTCCTGTGCCCCTCTGCCCACAGAGACCGAGGACAGGCAACAGGAACAAGCTTCTACAAAATTCAGCCACAGCCACAAGCGAGGTGTGACTCCCTCCACTGCTGACATAAATCAGAGCTACACATACAAACCTTTCACCACTATTTATATTTCTGTCTAAATGTGTGATTTGTTTTCAGCTGTTAGATAAATGAGTGCATGCAACACAAACAGATGTAACGTTTGTAGCAGTAACAGAAAGGCCACTGTCACTGTATATATATAAATCTTTTTTCAGATTTTTTTTTATATTTATTTGCAATAAATATAATTCTAGGTATATTTCTAGTAAAATTCATGGAATCAACTTCCATTGCAAGTGCTTTACAGTAAGTTTTTTTAAATAGTTGAGGAATGAGTTTATGACGAAGAGTGTATAATTTTACTGCAAATACTATGAGGATATATTTGAATTTATACAGTAATATTTACAAATAAATAGTTGTTGTTAAACAGTGCTGTGAGTTTCACCTGCAGGATTAGGTCAGGAACTGATTTAGATTCAGATTCACACTAAGGAATTATGATCTAAATTTGACGTGCTTCAGTTCCCTCTCAGTGTGTACGGCAGAAATGGATCATCTTCATGTGAGGTGTTTTTTCAGCATTTTGAGGTTGTGTCGATCCTCAAAATGCCACCTGTTACTGAAACCTGTATCTGGTTAATGCCTTAAGCAAGGCTGCTGTAGAGAATAAAAATACTGTCATTTAATATTTACCAAGGCAACTGTTGTATTGTTATATAAATGTTCAGTTGATCGCTCTCAGCCCTGTTTTTCAGCAGTGTGGATAGGTTTCCCATTTAAAATAGTTAAAAAAATGTATCCAACAGCCTGCTGTGACACCCTATACTGCTGAGCCCTCAGTGTCTCTGGCTTCTTATCTTTTATCTAATAAAACTGCTGTAACAGCCCCTGTCACCCAAGATATGTTGACTTCAGTGATATACACAAAACACCATCATATGAAGACACACTCTAATTGAAAATCTCAACACAAACATGCTTGGGTGTTTTTCAGCTACCTCATCTTTGCACCGACATTTCCTTCTGTCCATCCTGAAGGAAACTTAACGGGGTCAAGGAGTAACATACTGATGTGACCTCAGGTATGGTATTGCCATAGAAACAGTGACAATGGAAAGAAAATTCAAGTGTCTTCAAGTCATATTTTTGTTAAATGGTGGTAGCTGTCTACAGGTTTAAAAAGGTCACAAACCAGAGGAAGGTTGTTCAAAATGTCTAAAAGCGTTGCTCTGTTCAAAGCTGATCATTCTCATCGTTCGTAAGATGAGATCAGACGCCCCCTGGTGGTAGGTTTGTTTTGGTATTTGAAATTTCACAATTGTAACATTTTTCCACAATGAAATCAATATCAATGACGGAACGTACCAGGATGTAAAACTCATATGAGATTTGTTGTTTTCAAGAGTATAATTTCTACATTTTTTTAAATTGAAATGGCTGGTGCTGGTGTCCCAGTTGGCAGGTAAATGCTGTTTCTGTTCCACATAGTCTGATTGTTAATGTTTGAATGCCATACATTTAAGTGTGTTTATGTGTGTGTGTGTGTGTG
>JBAJNP010010141.1:0-16919 GCA_036877545.1 Yasuhikotakia modesta
AAACATAAATGTTATATATAACTTGTGTTTTTGCATCTGATCTGATCGCAATATTGTCACAACTTTGCCCCGCAGTGTCACAAGCAGGCGGCGGGGGGCGTGGTCTTGACGTCACCCGGGCAGACTCGTACCACGGCATTAGTCTGGCTGGATGTCGGACTCAGACACGCAGGTTGTTTGGGGATAAAACACGCCTTGTAACTAAACAGACTGTAACATGTTTGTTTTTCTGCTGGGTCTGCATGCATCTTGTGTCTTGGAGGCTGTAGATGTAAAAGAAGGTAAGTTACAGTGGTGTGACTTCGTGCACGCTGTACACACAACTTGGCGACGTCTCTGCGCATTGTTATATTTGTTATATTGGTGGAGATGTTATATTTGTTTACGCAGGATTGTAATACAGACATTTCAGTGCCATGCAGTAGGATATTGATGATGCATGTGGGCATTTCAGTGCAATGCAAAAGTTACTGTCTTTTACATTTGCATTAAGTAAGAATTTGTGACAGTAATTTTGTGAAACATGAATGCTTTCAGGTTTTGGGGTATTTCTCAAGAACCAAGGCTCTGCTCTGTCTGTTTATGAATAAACTGGCACTGCCCGTTTAATGCCTCTGTGACCACACCTGCAGATGGACTAAAAGGGCATTTCAATAAATGTGTTATTTCTTTCTGGGGACTAGTGCCAATGCTGTAGGACCCACTGTCCCGATTCCAGGTCACGGTGTCCCCAAAACTGAGCTATGACTGTTACGCGCCATCGCCCCTGTATTCATCCCCAGCTTTATGCTTTTGTGTCATTCTCTGACCCTTTTCTGTGTCTTGCCACCCATTATAAGGATTTTTGTCAGCCCATGGTCTGATTATTTGGATTTGTACTTTAATTTGCGCAAAAAACCCAGAACTGCGCAATAACTGCCTCTCCCCAAACTATGCTAGTGGTGGAATTTTAACCCATTTAAACTGAATGTCAATGAGCTCTCAGGATTTAACTCAAGGACTTTCCAGCTAAGTTAGCACTCAGGATTAAACTCAAGGACTTACTGACCGCATCCAGGTTTAAAATAAGCATTAAAACTCCCTTGAAGCTCATGTGAAGAGAAACAATGGGTTCTGAAAGTTTCCAGTACCGTGCACTGTTTGAGTACAATCAGGAACGCAGCGACGACATCGCCCTTCAGTCTGGAGATCTTCTCACGGTCGCTAGGACGGCTCTGCTGACGCCCGACTACAAGGAGGGTGATGAAAAGTACCCCAAGGGCTGGCTGCAAGGCACCAACGAACGCACTAAAGAGAAAGGCAACTTTCCGGGCACCTTTGTGGAGTATGTTGGGGTCGTGAGGACCGGCCTCCCCTCAGGCAAACCCTGGCCGAGACCTGTACCCCCAACACCTGTCGGACCTCAGCCCCTGGGGGTTCTCGCATCTGAGGGTGAGTGTTTTGTATGTACATATATAAATAACTATATATGATAAAAATAATAACAAATGTGTGTGTATCCGTGGAATAACATTACCACAGGGTATCTGTAATCTGATAGGCTCAATCCTGAAAGCAAGATGGCTAATTATCGCCTCCCTACATTCAGATTAGCCAGCGCAACCCTATAATAAAAACTGCACAGAAATTTCCAAAACATTGTGTGCAAATCACAGCATTAATGCCCCACAAAGAACATTTCTTCCAGGGCTGAATTTAGGCATCTATCAAGGATTTTAGAACATCTCTCAGTTCTTTGATAAATTCAGCATCAAAGTCTGGTTTTTGAAACGTTGTGTTAAGCTCTATATGGGACCGGCTTTGCCCCTGTGCTTGTGATTATGGTACAGTCCTCTTGCGGGGGGTGTTCGTATGCTAACTAGGTCAGACAGCCCATTCTGGTAGCTCTGTTACTGTTGTTCTCCCCTTTACAGTCTAGTGTGCTTGTCTCTTTGATGGCAAGATCATCTTGGTATTTATGTGTTTTATTCACTTTAGTTTTTTTGTAGTGGCTTTAAGTCTTTAAGGTGCAGAGATAGTAAGAAAAAGCATCACAGAGCCATTCAAAGTGCTGGGAGAGGCAAAAACATGCAGTTCTTGTGAATAATTGATCATTGGTGCATTGGCTGGCTGACAGATAGCCAATCATTAGACTCGCCCTGTGCCAAGGGATCCGTATGGAATACCACTGGCACTTATTCCGATTGTAGGGAAATTTATGAGGCTTGCAAATTTAACATGTTCTGGTCAGAAGGGTTAATGTTAGGATGAGAAGGTTTAAGGATTACAGAGAGAAAGTTTCTGTCTTAACTAGGGAACTAGAAGGTTCTAGAAGAATCAATGACAGAGACCTACAAACCTGTTATATTGATGTGTGTGAAGTCCAGTCTTCATATCATTAAATCTGTGTTGCTTGTCTGCTGCAGAGTCGAGAGGATTTTAAAAGTAAAGTTACAGGTCTGAGTTTAAACATCAAACTTGATGCTTTGTATGCAGCAAAAGAGAAAATGTGTGTTTTGTGTTCATGTGTATGAATGGAAGTGAAAGGAACTCTAGCTAGTCACCTCGTCGCTAGTAAGTTGCTCTAATGATGATAACAACTGTGACCACTTGCAGCGTTTGGCTACAGCTTGGTGAAGGATAGAGTTGACCCTGGGCCGCCATTGGGTTAGTCAGATATCTCTGACAAATGAGACGCAGCCAAGACGTACTTAAAATTTGCATTCTTGCTCAGTGAGCACAGAGTCCAAGACTTCAGCGCCAAACCACACATACAAAACCAATGTTGAGTGTTTTTCCACTGAGATCAGATCAGTGAGAACTGAGATGTACTTCCAGAATTGGACTTTACCGCACAGTAGTCAGGCCAAGAACATTTCGGCCTTGTTCACATTGTGTACAAATCTGATGTGGTTTTCTGATCTCGGGTCTGACTGTCTGCACTTATTTCTGAAGTTACGAAATCAGATTTGTTTGTTCAGACTGCGTAGCTTTTGAGTTAAATCTACATTGTGTATTTTCTTCATGTGTTTGGTGGTATCTTGCCGCACAGCTGAACTCACAAGGGTGCGGGAGGGCCGTAAAGGACAGGGGTTTGTTATACATTTAGACATACGGTGTACTGCTTCCTAAACCTGTAATTTATTCAGTATTCACTTTGCTGCAAATGTCACAGTTTTCTATAGTAGGAGAGTAACGCATTCTGACAAGGCTTCATATATATTGCACAGTTTCTATAATGTGTATACTATATGATTTGTATATATTTCTATAGGTTTTGCTATATAGTATCTGATGTCTGTCTGATATCTGAACACAGATATCTGTCTGATTAAAGCCTTGTATTAAGCCCTGTGTCAATAGATTAACAGTTACTAGTGATTTGGTTACCTGTCGTGACCTTATATCAGTTTAAGATTATTGGAAAATATACAGTTTCAAGCTTTATCATATAAGAGGACTGACAGCTGCTTTGTGCATTAGCCTAGTTTTATAAGGTCAGCAGCCACCTCTTTTATTTTGTGTTGTCTCTCTCTCTCCCTCTCTTTCTCTCTCTCTCGCTCACCCTCAGCAAAAGCATCATTAGCATTTTATTTCGGAGTAAATTTCTGTCGTGTTTTAGAAAGCAGTCCATCAAGTACCATTTCTCTGGCTAACAGTCGTGAAGCGCGTGCTGTCAGGCGTTTAACGGGTGAATTTTCTCAGTGGATGCGCCGCGTCGCATAGCTAGTTTCTCTCTTTATCTTACTCTTTCCTTTGTCACTGTGAACTGCTAATAACATGACATGTTCAAAGGCAGCGCTGAGGCAAAGCTCCACTTATTAGCCTCTTTCCAGCTTGTGAAAAATCTGTGCAATCCTCCAATCTTGACGGTCACCATTATCCTGTTATTGACTTTAGGTGTGACTCCTTTGATCAGCGATGACTCCGGTTCTCAAAGGCTTCGTTCAGTCGTACGCTTGGTGAGAGACAGTCTCTAATGCTAGCGTTCTCTGATCAGGCCTGCAGTTATCTGCTAATACGCGAGTTGGAAAGTGTTCAGAATTATTTCTGCTTCTGTCTTGTTGAGATCAATTTTTTACTGGCAGCCAGACGTGCAGGTTAGGCATCACGGCCACATTTGTGGCTACACGTAATGAGGAACAGAGCACAGCTAGTGCCTTCCTTCATAGATTATACTGAGTGTTGTTTTTAACATTTGGAACGTCGTCCGCATCTCATACATTAGGGCTGAGGAAACAAAGTGTTGTGCGAAAAATGATGTTTGAGTATCAAAACTTGATTTTATTTTGTAAGTTCAAATTTTACTTTTAGTTCACAAATTGGTTCACAAATTGAGTGAATTAAGCAGTTGGGCAAAATTTGTTGCATTGCTCTAAAATGTTTATTAATGTCCTTAAGATTAAATAATTCGTCCTCATTTAGGTAAACAAACAGCAGACACAAAAATGTACTTTGCAGTAAATAATAATGTTGATGTGATTGAATGAAAAAAACACCCCTTTAATACATATGAATATCATATATGAAGTCCAAGCAATATCAAGATATATAATTTATTATAAGATACCAGTCAGCACTAGTTGCTATAGATTTCTCTAAATCTCAAAGAAACAGCTTCACTCCTGTGTGTTTAAGTTTAGCGTTACAGGCTTCATTTACGGCCTTTGGTTTCTGCTGCTCTGCTCGATTTGCCCTTGTTTTGTTCTTCATGTTCCCATGTGACAGAGATGTTCAGACTCGGCCAAGACTTTGGCAGAACAATCGCTGGCTTCCATGTTTCCCAGCGCCGTTCCACATTATTTGCAAATGTTATGGAGCCGTTTCAAATACGTAACCTTTTAAAATCCGATTAGGATTTAGTCATTTTATAGCGTTCACTTAATCGAAGGCGCAGCGCGGATGGATCGGGTCAGTCTGAGGTGTCTGCGATTCAAAAGCTCAATAAAACTCAAAGATGGCTTTGAAATAAGCTGCGTTGGGAAGCTGGAACAGATAATGGCTCAGGCTGCTGTTCTGATAATTTCATCTCACTGCAGGTGTGGGTTTAAAATTCCTGCGTAACAAAAGGCTGTTAGCTTTTAAACGGTATTAGCAGTGCAGTGTTAGGAAATACGGTTAATCCATTACATAGATGTTAGCATGAATTCTGTTTATTTCCTCATGTAAAGTACAATTTTATTGTTTCAGACAGTCAATGTTTTGGAATGGAAATTTTATTATAGACAAGCAGGAAAATTGATGGCTTATAGCCGTAGCCCAGAGGACAGGTGATAAAACCATTGCTATTCTTTAACAGCAGTATGCATGTTGTTATTTGTGTGGTTGTTTGTGTGGTGAAATGACTTAATAATCACACATTTCTGCCTTATTAAGAAGTAAATTTGGTGTCTCTAGAATTATTATGGCTTAAAACTAAATTGCAGCTCTAAAAAGAATTTTAATCCTTCGTATTTTTAATTTGATCAACTGCCTGTTGAAATTCCTTCTTAAAGATATCCGCTCCCCCCTTTGCTAGCATCATGACATATAGCTGTGAACCTCTTTGACACAGTGTTGCTACAGAAGGTACATTTTCTTTAGCGATTGAAGTTCTGCAAATTGGATTGAATGTAAACATGCCTGGATGACAAAATATGGAGGAAACGTAAGCTGTCAGACTGAAATTCACCAGATCTGTTTTATTTCCAATATGTGTTTGTATACATATATAGGTGGGCAATCTAGGCAGCTTTTGAAAATGCCATCAACGTTTCTACAGAGAGAATTTAAGTTTCACCTCGGTTCAACCGTTCCTGCCCTCTTAAGCTTTTCCATTTTTTCACGTTTCTTGCATTGAATGCTCTTATTTTATTGCCATTTCAGTACCCAAAGGCCGAGGCAGCAAATGCGGTGCAGCATGTGAAATTGTATTGCGTGTGTGTGTGTGGTGGGCATGTTTCACTTTACAGGCAAGAGGTTTGAATTATATAATCATGGTTGGTGTGACATGTATTGCATGTGTCTGGGGTGTCATACATAGATTTACATAAACATTCACACACGGATTAAATCTAGGAAGTTATATAACAATATATGGCCAAAATGCACCAGCACTATATATTTTCACTGCATGAAACACGGTTAGCTGTATTGAAATAGATTTCATTTAGAGAAATAGGTTACATTTTTTGTGACAAATTGGTTTGGACACCTTCATGCAGCCGCTGCCGTTATTCAGCCAGGAAGAACAAATAGCATCCGTGAAGAACCTCTGTAGGTCAAGTGATAAGTTTAGCCTCAGAGTTCCTTGTTCATGGTTCCAGGTTCATTAAAATTGTCTTTGGGTTCTCATCAGGAATTTTTGTTTCTGTTTCTAAATACAATGTTTTGGTGGGTGTACATTTGTTTTTACATGTAAATTTGACCTATTTGTCTGAAGATGAAAGGATTGAAGGTTCTGTCAGTTTCTCTTCAGTTGTTTTTCCAGACATTAATGTTAACCATTATGTCAGAGGGACAGACGTTAATGACGTACTCTCTCTCTCTTCCTTTACATTCATGGCAGCTTTGTCCATATTCATATCTGTTCCTATATATTTTTTTGCTAGCGCTCTTCCTCCAGGCTAATTTGGTCTAATTTTAGAACTGTGTTGTCTTGTCAAGTAAATGTCAAAGTTTTTTGTGGGTAATTGCATTTAATTGATGTCAACAGCTGTAGAAAGTTTCTATCAACTGCTTTTTAATACGTTTCTGAAAAATGAAAGATGGGGGTGAATTCTGAATTCCTCCACCTTGTTCATACTTAAACTAGAATGCAAATCCAGATTTGAAAGCTGTATTTTCCCTGTTGGCATTTTATGATCATTGGATGTTAATCCACAGTCACCCTTTTATTTGTTGTCTGTAAAACTACTGCAGGATTAGTCCTTCAAAGTTTACTTCAGTTTTACTGCCTAGTCTGTGATACATTTTCTCTTTTGGATCCTGTAGGTCTATTTAAACCATTTCATGCGGAAAGGGACAAAAGTTCACAGCAGTCGTCTCTCTGAAGATTTCTCCCTGTCGACAAGAACCAGGGCTGAAACGCCCTCTATTACATTTGCTCTTGGTTTTGTAAAATACATTTTGTGGGATTGTTTTTGTGGGGTGTCCGCAATTGAGACAAAAGCTTTAAAGTCCAACCTACCTCAAGTCACACATTTAGCAGAAATAAGATAGAATTTGTGGTATTTGTGAGTCAGTCACTTTTAGTGTCCATTATAGTTTACATTCCTCCTCTTTGGCAAAACAAAGATTGTTAGTGGAATTTGGGAATTGGCAGGTATGGACACTTGAATTTTGTGTTATTTTTGAATGAGGGAATTTCCTTAAAATAGGATAAATATTGCCCATGTTTGTTTTGAACAGAGTTTTGTTCTGATGATTGTTGTAAATGTGGTTGCCATGGAGATGTAGGAACATTCCCAGTTTTCGGCGCTCTTGCGGCCTGTGCGAATGGACCGTTTGGGCCAGTATGGACCACATCAGCATGGGCTATGCTTAACTCTGGCCCTGCCTTGGCCGTTCTTTGGCCTCTCATTGGTCTGGCGACACAAACAGATCGGAGCCAGGCCACTTACTGAGAGGAAACTCCCTTAATAGGGAGCAGTGTGACCTCTGCAAGCCTTTACAACCCAAAGCGTGGCCTGGCACACTTGTTTGTTTGGATCAAACATCTCTTGCTGTTGCCATAGAGTTTCAAGGACTGTTTTTATGAAAAAGTGAGGCTGCAACAGCGTGCATCTGAGAACTGGGGTATTCTTAAGAACAAAGAGAATTCAATAGATGGAGCGTTTGTTGTTTTTCCATAAGGGAGACATTTCTTATTTGATTTATAGATGGGGCTGTATAGAATGCAACAGCCCACAAGCGCACTATTTATCTTCATCCTACCCTTACCCCCTAAGAGAACGTACTGATCTCCAAGTACGCCATAAAAGAGAGGGACATCGCTAGTTTTCCCTTTTTCAAGCAGAGCTATCGGACCGGGAGAACTATTGGACCACTGTTTACTGTCACGACACATTTCCCAGCTCATGCGTCTCCTACCACAGGCCTCTTTCTGCTCCTCTCTTCTCCTCACTCTCTCAGATGTGATCATCTAACATCAGTTTCCTCCTGTAATCATTTGTGTTTCTTTGTTTTGATCTCCTTTTCTGCCAGAATGACCATTTCAAGGGCTTTGGTCTCCATAACAAGCTCATTAATGCTGTTAGGTGTACGTTCACATTCTCTGAGAGGTTAGCGAGGAACGTATGACTGGATCACATTGATGGGATGCCTGTTTGTTTGCTTGAATTACAAACTGATGCTTGTATGTTAAATATGAAAACTCACATCTGTCTTTCTGACTGAATGTGGCACTCCAACAGAGCAGAACATTGTCTGATGAACGCACAACAGACATAACAGGAGTCTGATGAGACAAAACTCTAATGGTATCATGCCAGCTCACTAAGCTTCTTTCTTTCTGTCTCTCTCGCTCTCTCTATCTTTCTTTCTTTCTTCCCCTGCATTTATTTTTGCTAAGCATTTGAAGTGGAGGAAATCATCGCCTTAGCTTGAACGTCCCAAAATAGATCTGCTGCACCACGAATGAAGATCAAACAGTATTCAGTTCCAGAGCTTTATTCTTGTTCCTCTGTGGGATGGTGTGAAGGTCTCTCTCTCTCTCTCTCACTGATAGTAATGGGGGCATGAAGAGGCGGGTGGTAGGGTGGAGAAATGTGAATTGCGGGGGAGATGTGTGTTAAGTTGCTGGCAGGGGAAATGATTAGGGTTTTAGTTAAAGTAGACTCGGTGAAAGTAGACTCTGTTAAAGTAGACTCAGGAGAGATGCCTTTTTCTTTATTATTGACATAGGAGGAGAATTTGCTGCCATGTTTAAAAATGTAGCCAAATCTGATATTAAGCCTAATTAAAGTCTACACTATACTCACTTTCAAAACTCAGCAGGAAAAAAAGTGTTTTTCTAACTAGAGAGAGACTCTATTTTCCTACTTTCCTCAAGGACACAGTGATTGTTTGCTACCTCAGTTTCAAGCACCTAATTTTGAATTATTCTCCTATATTCCTTAAGATGCAAATTAATTGAAAGGCTTCTGTTGCTTCTAAAGTCAAATGTGCCCTTCAGCACGGTTCTGCAGAAATAAAAAATGCCACCATGTTATTAATGTAATTAAAATTAATGTACTTCAGTCGCTGTCCAGTATTTATGTCCCCTGTGGGAAATTGTGTTACAGGATGTGCTACATACAACAGATAACAGCCGTAACTGACATAAGCAAATATAAGTTGCCTCTTACACGGTTCCTGCTGTAGGTAGTTCGCAGAACCCATTTTCACAGCAAGAATCACACTGTGGTTTGTTATTTTATTTGCCAATTATAGTTTCCTAGCTCATGCAAAGAAAAGCAGAAAAGAAACTGAGTATTTTTCTGCCTTTGTCCGCTGGTTCCCCTCTCTGTCACCCACACATTCCCAACTCTTCCACTTTTCCCAGAGAACAGAAATCCCAGCAGGATTCCTTCACTTAACTAAACTGTTACGCTTCCTGTCACTGTGACGTTTCCTGAGGACGTGTGCTGCTGAAAGAATAAAGGCTCTCTCATCTTCACAGGTGACATTTAAGGTTGTTCTCAAAGTTCTAGAAAAATCCCCCAGCGGTGGATGAATCACCTTTTAAATGAAGGCAAAACTTGGGCCGTTTCCGCCAAACGTGTTGCGTTCCTGTCATTCTTTTGGATTTTTGCTTTCCATCAAACTCCCAGCAGGGCTTCGTGGTTTTTGGTGATTTGAAGATGTTGTATCTTCTAAGATGTCCACTGCAAAAATTTGCCACTTTTAATGGATACGATATCGTTCTAAAAGTGGTTTCTGTGTGTGAAACGGGTTATATATAACCTGCAGAAGAATTGAATATACTTTGTAATCTGTGATTGGCTGGTTCATGTTATATATCACATTTAAAAACACATGCATATGCATATATAAATGTTCACTGAATGCTATTGCTAAGTCTATTAACCTTTACAAACAGCTGGACTGTGTTATAAACCGGCAGCTTCCTATCAAGATGAAACGTCCTGTGAGGTTTAACATGTCTGTTTCATTTTAGTGGCATCTCTGATGATTTACAGTAAAACCATGACATTTGTGAAGTTGAATTATATTAGCGCATTAATACCTGAGTGAGTGTGTGAGTGTGTGTGTGTGTGTGTGTCTGTGTGCTTGCATATATTGCCTATATAATCTTTTACTTTTAATGCCTCTCAAAACATCTCATTGTTTTTTGGCATGCTGCTTTCTTTAGCTAAACCGTATTAGCTCTAATCCGCTTTATTACATCCAATTGTTCCTTAAACTTATCTGATGTTCAGCCAGAGACGTGGATGAAATATCCATCTTGCTTAGCAAGCCATTATTTATTTAAGCCAACTTTGAATGCAAGACAATGGAACTTAAACTCTGAACGTAAAACAAAGGACTCTGATTGGCCCATGGGACTGACTTTCAACCAATTACGTTTGATATCCTTTCTGTATGAAGTAATGGAAAAGTGTTTGATGTATTGCATTTAAACCAACGCTAACTAAATTAGAAATAAAACCTGCATTAGAAGTTCCCTGTATACTTTGTTTTGATCCCTGACATTATTGGAGGAGCTGTAGAGCTGCCATTGTTTGTTTTGTAAATGGGGAGAGAGGCGGATATAAAATTGACCGAGCTGAATGTCAATTCAATCAGTTTGGATTAGCGTTCTCTCACAGGACACTGTGTGTTGAGCGGATCTTTATTTTGTGCCATTGAGTTGTGCCTGTATCCTTGTAATAGGATCAATTATTAGCATTGATCACTTTAGAAGTCTGCGCACATCAATATCTTTCATTAAGAGGCGGTTTTGAATGTTGCTGATTCTGCATGTGCTAAAACACACACACACACACACACACACACACACACTTTTTGATTCTGATGTTATATTATGTAACATTTAAAAATGTCAACGGTTGTATCACAATTACAGCTTTTTTAGGTGAAATCATTTTTATTAAATAAAAAAGTAGCTATCCAGTCACACTAATATTACTGTTAATATTAGGTATCAATACATGTGAGACATATTGAATTTGTACTTTTACACTGAGACACTAATTTAAACGTCTCATTCGCAACTCAAAAAGCGAACAATAGACCCAAATGCCCTTACCTTGGGGTCAAAGATACTGCATGACATTATATTAAGAGAGATGGAGTAGAAAATCGCCTGCACACTTGTCCTGTGTGGAGTGATAAAGGTTCTGGTGTCATTTCGGAAATTAGTTCTGCATCATTTGCACAGCAGCAGGATTAGGGAGTGTAACCAATCACAACCCTTTAAGAATATGTTTGGCTTGCTTTGTGTCACTACCGTGTTGTGCGTTCCTGTTCCTCCTGTTTTATATACCATTTTGGTGGCAACCGGAGCAGGCTAACAAAAAGAGCTCTTTTGTAGGATATGAAATGCTTCTCTCTGATCGCTGAAGTGGTCTGTCATCAGCTGCGAGCAGGCGGGCTATTAGTGGTCTGGCTTTCATTTATTTTGCACGCTCGTCGCGTGAGATGGGGTGCTTAGCTGTCTCTTTGTCTCGAGATGATACGTTTCTTAGCCGCTAATACAGTTTGTGCCCCGGGTATATTCTGTGTTGCTGAGACTTTCCTGTGACCACATTTAAACGCAAGAAAGCCATTGAAAGAGATACCCAGGACTTTAGCAACACTAATGGAACATTAGCCAGTGCTATAATTCTGCTCTTTGCTTTGTTTCAGGGAATAGTTTTACAAAATAAGGATTTGCCTACCCTCATATTGTTTTAAATGTAGCCAATAAGATGCAATACTCATAGTGTTACATAACTCATACAGTAGCTTCTGTGAAATACAGAATTCAATGTTAAGATTAAAATTAATTTAAGAAATATAATTTGCATATATTTCAGTACGACACTGGACACATTTGTGCATTGTTGGACATCAGCTATTGATTTTAGTGTGTCATCTAGCATATTAATGCAGCCATACCTGTTAGCCAATTAGAAAGTTCTTCCAGCTTTGTGGATTTCATGGTTTCTGAAATGTTGTATTGTAGTTGCTAGTATGTTTTTCTAGTTACAGTAATGTAGTGACAGTCTGTTATCACTTTTAAATACTGTATGTTTACAGATGCTGCTAAACACTGAGTTTCTAACTTTCAAGCCAAAAGGCGCTTTCAAGATAAAACATGCGCCCACAAAACCGTAATTAAGAGGAAGATGGAGATAAATGAGTCGAACGACAGATGGAGAGTTGAGGAAATGAAGTGATGAAGACAGAGAGGGGAGGGGGGTGAACAGGGAACGAATCGCTGAAAACGGATGTTGAATTGCCGCTGTCCAGCATTCAGAGGCTGTTTTAATTGGCTTGTTTTCTCCCTCAACACGCAGCCAGAGGTGTAACGTAAAGCTATAGATGGAACTTTATCTCCGCATTTCTTTAATTAGTATTTTTAAGACGCTCACAGAATGATATAGTACCAGCCATTGGCTAATTTAATTAGCATTTTTTGTAATTAGTTGTGCAGTTGATTAGGTTCCACGCTAATGCATGTTTGTCTGTGAATGGCTCAATATAAATGCATATTTATATATATTCATTTGACAAAAGCTTTTATCCAAAGCAACTTGCAGTGTATTCCAGGTATATTTTTAAGTACTTGTGCCCCTGGCAATCGAACCCACAACCTATGCGTTGCTAGCACAATGCTCTTGAGTTTGTGTTGAGTTACAGGAACGCAGCATGGCTACTGCATACCTAATGAAATGTTATATAAACAAAAAGAAGAAGAAAATGTGCGTATAAATTGTGGGTTTGTGTGAGTTTTCTTGTAAGAACTATATAGGTATATGGATTTATTAAACATGTTTGGAATGTAAAACAATAACTGAGTTTTATTGAGATTAAGTTAATTCTATATTGCAAAAGTAGACTGCTGTTTTATAATTGATCTTTATAATTGACTTTTTTTTAGTCATTATAAGAGTTCGTGGTTTAAAATGGATTATGTTAATCTGAATATATGTTTGCTTTGCATGTTTCCAGTATGCATCATCTGTGAGTGTGTTGACTCATGGCTTTGTTTGGTCCGATGTTAGCGTGAGGCATATGAAGTCATTAAACGTTTGCAACGCACGGTGCAAATAGACAATCATTTGCATTTTTTGAAATCGAAAAACGGCATTATTAAAGGATCTGCATAGGTCATCCATGCCCGCTAGCTATCATCTTTAAAATAACAAGCTAACCTGAGACAGATGTCTACCACTGTAAAGTGCTTATGGTTATGTGGAAATAGCGTGTCTGAAAATGCGACGTTTGCGAAGGTGGTGCTGTATGTATATTTATTTAATATGTATGTAAATAAGAAGATAGCTCGAATGCAGACGCATATATTACCCATTGGGGCTTTGGCACGGATAGAGACGCCGCCCCCTCGGGCATTTGATACTGGGATATTTGTGTTCCTTCTGTATTGTAATTTCATATCAACTGTGTCATTTTTTTTGTGGCATAAATTTACCTGATAACATTCCCGTTTTTGTATCTACACGTATTTATTTTGCATTTTACTGCTGTAGTCACCAAATCATATTTCCCTGGATAATTGGACACACTTAAATTCCTCCATGTTGTTTTATGCATAAATTCCACTCATCCTTGAAATTGTTTTGTCCTTTCAGCGTTTTTTTTTTCATTTTTATTTCATAGCATTTACGTAACTCAAAAACTGAAACACAATCTGGACCTTCATCTGGGCAAGATTGGACCCTAAACAGACATGCAGCCATATCTGATGGGGCAATGGCCACATTTTGTCCTCAGTGTCATGACATCATCATCCTGACATCTTTCTATTGGTGCATTTCTGTAATCATGAGTAAACATACAAGGAGTCTGTCTAAAGTCTATAAACTGGACTGCTGTTCTGTACAATGTGCAGTGGTGCACCGATACAAGTTTTTCCCCCATGAATTTGGCTATAGATTAAATTGACTTATGCTCTGTTTGCTTGGTTTTTGAGTTTTATTGTCCAGTGTAACGCAAATGTAGGTAAAATGTGTCTTTTGCTTTTGTCAGGAAACATGGGAGTAAATTAAACAAGTGATGAACAATGAGGGGTGTTTGTTTAAGGAAAAATACTCATGTGCATTGGGAAATAGTCCAGGCAAAGATCCTCAAATAGCTGAAGAGCACAGTTTTCCGTTACCTCATCAGCAGCGTTCCCAATCCACCGTAGGAATGATGAGATGTTCCACGGATAATCGCGAGCGCAAGCTCGACACGCACTAATGAAATGACATTCAAAAGCACGACTGTAAACAAACAGATCATCGCATGCAGAATATTCACACAAACAGATGTTTCCCCTGGGAACAGGTTGCGGCCTCCCATTTCAATCCAATTTGTCTGCGGGGAGCGCTTTAAATAACACGCAAACACTTCACAACTACTCACACGCTGTCTGAATTTGAACGTGCCCCTTTACCCAACCACCATGTGTGCTGAGTTCTCAGGTAACATTCGGAGAACACTGCAGAGATGCCTAATACTTATATGCAGCGTTTGTCAGGGCTGCACGGCACAGATAAGGTTAATTACATTCACAAACACAGTCGCCCCGCACCTCTGCCCTGGTTTGGGTGGGAGGGGTTGGAGGTTTGCAGGAGCAGGGCGTGATCCACGAGAACGAAACAAATAAAGGAAAGTTTATCCGTGTCGCATAGTAGAGGGATTTTTCAGCCGTCGCGTGTTATCTTCTTACCTCAGTCCTCGGTGGTTTTGCTTTGTTCTTTGCTCACACGCTGTCTCTGTATTCCCTGTTGCTCATGCCTCACTGAGGTGGTGTGTTGTGTCTTCGGTTTGTGCCAGTCAGTACCACCATGCACCTGTTCAGCCCCCCCATGCATTACACCCTCAGGCAAGGACACCTGCGTTCTCTAATCTTCAGCTGCAGTTATTTCTGTTATTTTCAGTCTTTGCTTTTTTCTGTGTATTTACATCTTTTTTTCCTGTCTTTTTCAGAAAAACTATTTTCTCAGGGGTCTTTGAAGGTCTTGCTAGCATCTGTTTCTTTCATTTTCTTGTCTTTTGAATTGTGCCTTTCAAACTGTTCCTGGCAGGATTATTCTAAAGGCATCAACACTGTTTAGTTGGAGTTTAAGTTGAGTTTTACTAGTTTCTGTCATCCGCAATAGATCTTTGATATCATTTACGCTATAATATTGTTACTTCAATATATTTAAAAAAAACTAGACTTTCATAATGAATTGCAGTTTTGAATAATTGATATTAAAAAAAGAATTAAATGAATAATTTATTGTTTGAGTTTCGTTGTTCAATAAGATACATTTAGCAAATGTAAATTAAGTGAGAAAATCTCTCATCTTTCCTCCTGCTGGGCCCAGGTCAAAACTCTCTCTCGCTCTCTCTCTCTCATTAATTTCTCATCAGTTCCATCAATCTTTGCTCTCCCTCTTCTCTCCCTCTTCATCGCCTCTCTGGCCTTTGATATGTGAGATAAAAGTGAAATATGCCTTCAGAGAAGTTTTATGATATCTGATAAACTCATGTTTCTTCCTCCATGTTTATTCCCTCTGCTGTAAGTGTTTTATGCAAGCAGTGATGCAGTGGCCTGTTGGTCTGACAGCCAGTTTCTCCCTGCAGGCTTGACGCAACCTCAGATGAGTGGAACTGACACACACACACACACACAACCTTTTCTCTGTTCCCTCTTTTCCTCTCTCTCTATATCACAGATGCTCACTTAGTCATACAGGCACATAGTTTTTCTTTCTCTGATACACATTGTGCTCACAACCTTACAGATTGTGCCGTACTGGAACATGTCATAAACAACAGCTGCAATGTCAGACCCTTGCCTGTCTACGTAAAGATCAAAATGCATCATTTTTAATGCAGAATTACCAGGGTAGTCAAATGAGGGCCACCGTGGTACAAACCTGCTAAAATCTCCTTTTCACACTATACAGCCCTTAGTTTGCATACTGATCGTTTATCTGTCTTATGTCCGCAGCGACCACATCAACTCCGGGTCTTCATATCCTGGTTTGAGACCCCCTTTACATCCACAGCCCCCCCTCACAAACACTAGTGTGCTGTAATCCAGCCTGGAAATAGCACAGTCCCGTCACTCTCCCACGCTAGATTTTCATGGTCTGAATTTTTAATGTGACGACTCAAACTTGCGCCTTCGAAGTGAGATGAAAGAAAATAAATAGTAAATGAGGTTCGAGGTTCACCAGGTTTTGGCTTTTCAAGTCATATAGTCCATTGCTAATGTTTTTGTATTTTGAAGATGACGTGTCCAATTATTTCAGTGTTAAAATACTTTATGGTTATATCCAGTCTCAGAAATCATGTACTGAGAGAGTGAGAGAGAGAGAGAGAGAGAGAGAGAGACATACCCCTGCCTTTATGCCTTCGATCAGCAGCGGGGGGTGGGGGGGGCTTGGGGTCAAAGATTAATGGATCCTGCAGTCCTTTTCCTGACAGCCTACTTATAACTGCCCTGTGAGAGCCACTGAAAGAGTGAGACAGAAGAACAGGCAGAAACTATCACGATGTCCACATGCACACAATGAATCCTGTGTGTGTTTCACGGTGTGTGCAGATCTCAGGGTAGCAGTGATCAGTTCTTCAGTCCCAGCTAAGCAACAGAACACATCCTGATGTCGGCCGCACACCTGTGTGAAATTTACAGTGGTTGTCAAAAACTGTTGAGATTAACAACCATTGGTAACCAAATAGCAACGGTAACTGTGTAATGGTTGGATGTGAGAACATAGTACAATGTAGACACACAAACACACACACACACACACACA
>JBAJNP010010142.1:0-14793 GCA_036877545.1 Yasuhikotakia modesta
ATTTTAAAATATTAAAGCGCTTGCGTTGTTCTCCAGTGACTTTTATTAAATATCTGTTATATAATTTGAATATTACTGTAGGCATATTCTAACTGTAAAACCAATCCAGTGTATGCAGCGCAAGACATAAACATAATCTCAATTCTTTTTGAATGTTAAAACAATGTAAATAGAGTGGGGAGTCTATATCTGATAACTCTGATTATATCAGCAAGGCACACAATGTAAGATTCAAACACTGATGTTTTTTCAATTACATTCAAAACATGTCTGTTTTACCAGACTTACCCAAATACTATGAATAGGAACATTCATATTTTGTTAATATTTTAGCTCTATTAATAATCTAATCTGCTAAAGTTTTGCTCATTTGCACTTGCACTCCTACACATAAATACAGCACATATAGCTAGTTTACGTTATGCCTGTAGACTCTGTTGTGTATGTCTTCGTCATAAAGGAGCGTTTAAGATAGTACAGTGTATGTAGACATTTTGTCACACCCTAAAATATCATAAATAAAACCCTAATGAGGTAAAAAGTGACCTGGTATTTCTAAATAATGGTACTGAAAAACACTATGTGGCATTTATAGATTGTTCTCAACAAACCATGTTTCAGTTGAATGAGTAAAAAAACATGAAAACATCTTATTTTGGAATCGGAGAACCTTCATCATATTGTCTTAAATTCCAAACCTCAGTTCCTTCCCTTCACGGTCAACAATTATATAAGTGGTCACAGTTTTCACAGCTATGCATTTCATTGGCTGTGAGGCTTTCAAGAGTTTCATCCACATTTACACAGCTGAAGAAGTCCACTGCTTTCCTTCTTGGTGCCACAGCAAGGTCCACAAGGTTTGTTCCCCACAACCTTTCCATAAAGGCACACAAACATTCCCGTAACGTGCCTTGACAAATAAAATCCACACCTTTTGGCTTTGTCACTTTCTAATGTATCTTAAGGTGACATGGTGACAAGTACAGTTGGTCAACAGCACAACCATTGCAGCTGTTGTTGTTTGTGTGTTCGTCAGATCAGTCGCTCCTCTGGAGGTACTTTGAGTACACTCCCCATCTCCAGCCTGGCTCCCGCTACTTCCTGTTGGCTTGGGCTGTAGGTTCCCTCCGACTGCCGCTTCCTTCTGGCCATGAGAAACATGCAAACCAGCCCCACCACCGCCAGCAGAGCGCCGAGACACACCAAAGGTACGGCCACCACCAGCCATGACACACCTTCTCTCTGCAGTGGTTTCTACACCAGAACGAGAGGATCAGACAAACAAATGTATTATAAACAAAAGAAGGACTGATCGCACAGCAAACAGAAACCAATGAGATTTTGACTCACAGTATTTTGACAGTTTCCTCCGCTGAAGTCGGACACACACTCACAGAAGTAAGAGTTCTGTCTGTTCAGACAGGTGCCTCCATTGAGACAGGGGTCAGATGCGCATTCATCTATATCTATTTCACATCTAGAAAGAAGTCAATACATCAGAGTCTTATAGTAGTTTTGTAAAGCTAGACTATCTACTGATAAAGTCACAGACCACAGGTCAATGGCGCTGAGAATACTTGGCCTTGCTAAAATCAGAACAAGCTGCTAGTAAGACTGAGGAAAAAATTAGGCTGATAAATGATTGGTTGTTTAAGCCAGCCCTGATACTGATTGGTTGGAAGGAATGTTATTCCAGGACCAGCTTATCCAGGAACATGGCTTGCTTTGGTAAATGACATTAAGTCATTAGTCTATAATTAACTCTGATGTTCAGAACTGCAGAATAAACATGGTCTCATGGAGTGTGATGTTACTCTCACCTTTCTCCAGTAAACCCTGGTTTGCAGGTACAGTTTGCGCCCCAGAATCCATCTGTACACAAGCCTTCATTTTCACACTGAAGATTCACCTCACACTGTGGGAATCGCCACCTGATGGGAATAAACATAAACTGAATTAGGAATGTTTTTAATTTAATAAACAATAAAAAGATCTGTACTCTCTTTAAAGAAAAAGTCCACAATGATATTTAAAGCTGCAAGTTACTTAACTATTTTTGTAATGTGAATGACAAGTTTAAATTATAAACAACTGCTCTAAGAACAAGAATATAAGCATTCCAACATTTCAGCACCCACACATGTAATTTTAGTAGTCAGATCTTTTTTTGTTGTTGTACAGATGTGATGTTCTGGTATATCGGACCTGACAGCTCATTATTATCATTTTGTGAATCTGGCTAAGGTAAAGAAATTTTGTTGAACACAAATCTGCCATGAATTCACTTAATAATTGTTTTTTTTTCATTTTCAACCAAAAGGTTACAGACTGTAGGTTTAAGAAATCCATATTCTTGCCTAAGACATTGTATTTAAAAGTTCTGTTCACTGAATATTACTTGTTTGGCAGGATCAATTTGTCTAGTTATTTTTCAGTTATGATACTTACTGGCAGAGTGGGCCTGTGTGACCAGGTGGACAAATGCAGGTGTATCCGCCAACCGCATCCACACAGTGGCCGCCATTCTCACAGCGATGTTCCTGGCATTCATCCACCTCAACCTGGCAGTTCTTGCCATTATAGCCAGGGGCACACAGGCACTCGTAGTCCCCCGGTACGTCTCTGCAAGTTCCATTGACACAGGGCTGTTGGCCGCACTCGTCTACGTTATGCTGGCAGCGATTACCCATCCATCCTGGAGGACATTCACAGTCAAAGAGATTGAAGAGGTCCCTGCATGTGCCGTTGTTTTGGCAAGGCTCAGAAAGACACAAGGGTTCGCTGTAGCATCCCAGCTGAGGCTTTGCCACTTCGCCAATTCGGATAAACTGTGATGTTTGTGGTGCTTCCTCCTCAAGACCTCCAACAAATGGCAAATATACCCCACCAATCCGTACCTCACCCAAACAGCCGGTGTAGTTCTCCGCCAGCCACACAGTGGAGTGGTTGAAAAAGTCCATGTTGCCAGCTGTTGCTAGGCTGTAGCCGGCTGCATGGCCATCCACGCTGAGGTGCCAGCGAATCGTTGGGCTACGTGAGCTGGACATGTGGAGTTTCACCCGGTGCCACTCGCCATCCGAAACGAGCGTTTCACTGGTGAACACCTGCACTTCCAGACTGTTGCCATTGCGGAACTTCACAATCAGGGAGGAATTCAGAAATCCCAAGCAGAAGAACTCCACACCATTGGAGGCACGTAGCAGCGTTCCGTTCTCCTCACGGGTCCGTAGCTCAATTGAGATGGTCGTCACGGAGACAGATAAAGATCCGTTGGCACTGTACTTCAAAGCGTTGCTCTTGAATGTGGCATTGGCTAAACCTTGGGAGAGGAGGCATATATTAAAAAAGTGATAAGGGTAAATGCTTAATGAGTAAAAACAGGATCAAAGAAAATTCATGAGGATAAGCACTTTCTCACAGAAAGAGTTGGTAAAAAAAATCTTGCTTCAAAGCTTATCTTTTAAACTTAGGTAAAAGGTAAAATATATGTTTTATTTATTTATTTTAGTTTTTTTAATAATGTTTTTTTAAGAAACAAAATGCTTCAGTCTCATTTTCAAATTTACAACACTCTTGAAAATAAAAGGTTCCTTAGGGTTCTTTGCAAGGCGTATGGTTCCATAAAGAACCTTTAAGGTCTATAGAATCCTTCTGTTACACAAACACTTCTTTGTAGTGAAGAAGATTCTACAGACTATTAAATGGTCAGAAATAAGTAATTATTTTAAGGTTCTTCTGTGACAAAAATGGTTCTTCTATGGCATCACTGCAAAAAACAATGGACACTTAAGAAAATAGATACTTACATTCGTAACCATCAGGTAAGTCCAAACAGTGACTCTCAGAAACGCATGGATCACTAACACACCACAATCGAATGTCACACAGTTTTCCAGAGTAGTTCTGAGGGCAGTGACACACAAAATCATTCCAGATGTTCTGGCACTTTCCTCCATTCTGACAAGGCTTCATCTAGAAAAACATAGTTCAAGATTATTTATTATTGTATCACACTTCATTCAAGAATCAGAGACGTGCTTAAACCCAATCATGAAGATAATATCTGTACAATTTCCAGCAAACTAAATCTCACCTTACACATCTCATCGCTAAAGCAGTGCTCCAGCAGATTAGATGAGTTTCTTGGTAAGTAGCTTGGATGCTGTGGTTTTTGGCTGATGCTGCCTGAGTACATGTACAGCTGTATGTCGTCAATACGGGCGTCCTGCAGACAGCCCTTGAAGTATCCACCCCACTGTTCGGTGTCCGTCCCATCAGGAAGCCCACCAAGATAGGCCACATCTCCAGCCTCTATCTCAAAATCAACAAAATCTCTAGATACAAAAATTAGCTGTGCTGGATGAAAGAAAACAGAGCCTTGTTCTTTTGTAACAGCCACAAAGACCTTCTCCCCATCGCTTATGAAGTTAGTGGCCTTTCTGATGGAGCTGTATATTGCAATATATATCGAGCCATTTTTTAATAAAATTGTGAGGTAAGCTTGATTCTGACGTTTCAGTTGGAAGATCAAGCCGTTTAACTGCCGTGTTTTCATCCAGAACGACACCGTGATGTTGCCTCCATGATCCAGCGTGATGGGAAATGCAGCAAAGGTCCAATTACGCTCGTAACTGAATGTCCATGATGAGTGCTCTGTTGGGAACGACAAAGATCAAAGAGTTTGATGGCCACCAAGATTGCATGAAACATTGAGCTACAATCAAAACATGCCAGATATGTAAAAATATGACCCTGACATTTGTAACATGTTTATGTAGTTGTTGCTGAATGACATCTTAAGACACATGATGGTTCCAGCATGTAGTTGACCATATTCAACAGTTTTGCATGGTTACTTTGGTTCACTAGCTACACCAGATTTAAACTATTCTGGTCCAGCAAACTGTTTAAGCTCAACTACTTTGACCACAGTTATTAAAAATAGCCCTCACCTTCTGAACAGTTACGTCCATAGAACGGCCTTTGACACTCACACCTATAATCTGACCACAGGTCCACACATTGACCACGCTCAGAACATGGGTCTGGATGACACCATTCTATCTTCTCACATCCTATCTGAATTTCCTGATCTGGGTCGAGGTTTTGTGGAAGAATTGGCTGAGAATCTATCATCAGATCCTCAAAACAGCCAAGGAACACTTTCGAGGTTACAGTGTTATTTAAATATTCCAGTGGAACTCCACCAATGTACACCTTCTCCAGGCCATGTGGCTGGAAGGATAGAAGCTGGTTATGACCTTCATCCTCAGCTATAGTTTTGTTCTCTGCTAGGAGGGTCAGAGTCAGTCTTTCATCCACACTGACCAAGACTTCATGCCAGAGTCCATCACTGAACTCCCCTTTCAACTCAGCAGCAAGCTTTAGGTTCCCTGATTCTGCTCTGCAGAGGAGATTTCCACCAATTAGTTCCAGTGTAAAAAAATGTTCCTGGCTTCCCCGGTAGAAGATAATTAAATCTTGCAAGGTTGTCCTGAACCTCAGCTGGACACTGGGTCCTTGGAATCCAGTTTGTCTTCGACTCCTGTTGCTATGCGGAACTTTCACCTCCAAATATCTCCCTGTGGGCAAGGAGAAGGTGGAGGGGGTATCGCATTTGTCACCATAGAAACCAGAAAGGCATTTGCAGGTGTGCCGGTGCTCGTCTCCATGCAGCGACGGTATGCAGGTGGCACCGTTTTGGCAGGGGTTAGCCACACAGCCGGTCAGAGGGATGTCACAGTCATGGCCGCCCCAGGGCAGCTGGTTTGGGACGGCAGCTGAACAGTGACATGTGTAGTCATTAATTCCATCTTCACAACGGGCTCCGTTCTGACAAGGTTCATTCTCACACTCGTCTGTGTTAATTTCACACATAACACCTGCAGGGGAAAATGCACAGGCAAAAATCATGTGATGAATTTGATTAAGCCATCCAGAGAGAATAGCTAAAATGTTATTATGTCTATTTTAATACAATCATCTTTAATCTTTTTAACATAAACCTTTTAAAAAGAAACTATAGTTGATGTGAGACTAAAAAAAAATAAAGACGCTGTCATTAAGTATAAATACATCACCTGTTTGTATTCCACAAATAAACCATGGTTTTAAATCGCTATTACATCAGAGCCAGTGAATTACAGAATAGAGATATAAAAACAGATTAGTTTCACTTTAAACAATTAGTACAGTAACCCTGATAAATGCATTAGCTTGTTCAAATAAGAACAAATAATGTTGTATTAATAAATATTAAAACAAAACAAATGGATGCATGCAATGGGCCAACCATATCAGCAACCACAATACCATCTTTTAAAATTTAAACTGTTAGATCAGAAGCATAAACGTACAAACGTAAAATAATATGAGGTGTTTTGGTTCATGGTTATGAATTAGTACCTGAATAAATTTGCTTAACAAAACTGCACACATTCTATAATGACTCAACACACGTTATGATCGAGAACCGCACAATTTTTTGAAGGAACCCACTGAAGGAATTAGGAGCTCACTGCAGGATAATTCCGCATTAATGCAGAAGGCCTTCAGACCTCCAGAAAGCTCAGACACTGTACCTGTCAGCAGTAGCAGCCCACTGCAAATCACTTCCACTATTAGTTCTCTCATCCTGCCAAACGTCCAGGCCACAGTCACTCTCCTCAACAAGACACGCCGCAACAGACTGACACAAACCTGACAGCTTCCCATACAGACGTCCACCAACTCTTTCTACCTCGAGGTACCAAGCGGTGAGGAGTGATTACGGAGGATGAGTCCAGCGGCACTCCCCCCTCTGCTGAGCTGCCCTGCTGGGTTAATAATCCACAGAGCCTTCCCTCCCTCCCAGCTGGCTTCTGTCAATGCTGACATCAGGAATGCCTGTCCGCCCAGGCCGGTGTGAGTGACTGCTTTCCATGCCAGCTAGAGGCCGACTCATTACTGCAAATGTGATTTCAGTGATGTCCGTGCAGGGGTCAGTGTGTGGGATAGTTTCGGTTCTCTGAGAGTTTTCAACAACACGGTAAAGCTACAATATGTGATTTGGGTTACATCGGCATCTCCGAACTGAATTGCTAAAATAATGACTCTCCAAACAATCTGCCACACTGCCATTGGTCAGTTAGAAGTTGACATGCAGCACTCAAACAGATGACAGTCGCAGCGTTTACACTATTCAGGAAGTCAACCAACCAATGGCTTCTCTAAAGCTGACATATGAGGGTGGTATTTTGAGGTATTTTGAGGTATTGAATGTTTTCCTAAAATATCCATATCCATCAAAATATCTACAAAACATTTTAAAGTTCTTGGATGTTCTATGAAATGTCTAGTTTTTAGACACTGTATTACTGCTTGGTATATAAACATTAAGACATTTTTTAAATTCTGTAACATTTTAAAATATTCCACTAATAACAATAATAGAGAACAGTTTTGGTACGCATGAGAATTTATGTTAAGAAATGTTCTGCTAATGTTACTGCAAGAATGTTTTTGACAACATTGAGACAACGTTTAGAGAACTATAGCCAACGTTCTGAGAACGTTCCCTGTTAGCTGGGTAACCTCCCATTACAAATATGTAAACACACACACACACACACACACACTGCCTTTAAGCCTAATTTATAACCGGAGTTGTGAAGCTATATACAATGCGAAACATGGCAGTGCTTGCCTAGCAACAGAAATACAATCACAAGGTGCATTACGTCATTAAATAAAATTCAGACGCGTAAGATTAATGACGTCACCTGTAAAGCCCGGCGCGCACACGCACTGATACGCATTGATGACGTCTTCGCAGACGCCTCCGTTTTCACACGGCATCGACTCACATTCGTTCACGTTAACGGAACAATTATCACCTGCAAAACAGAGAAACTGTTACCAGAACAATTAACGTAACATACAGCTGATGACGACTTAACTGTTCTGCCCCGCAGTCGTCACATCTCACCTGTAAATCCAGCGAGACAGTGGCACAGGTACCCCGCCGCGGACTCGTAGCTGAAGTCTGCGTCTAGTTCAGGCACAACCCTGTAATGTCTGGCGTCTGATCTCTCCAAACATTCTCCATCATTATCGCACGGCTGAGCTTCACATTCGTTCACGTCAACCTCGCAGTTCTCGCCTTCAAAGCCTGAAATAAACTCACCGTTTAGTTGCATTACACCGGTTGCAGAACGTCTGCGAAAATCATACCGACTCTCATACACTAAACTGAAGTAACAATTTGGCATTAATGATATTTATGATTTATGAAAACGTGAAATTAAAAGGGCAACATTTTTTAGCTTTATTGCAGAATTGGCTATTTACAAAAAATTGTAGTCAAATGACATCCAGTAACACGCAACGTTCTCTAAAAGTTCTATTAACGTTGTCAAAAAACATGCAGTAAAGTTTGTAAAACCCTTTTAACATTAAAACTGCGTTTTGAGAAAAAACTGTTTAAATAACGTTAAACCTTTTAAAGACTTTCTGCAATGTCACATATATTTCTCTAGGGGGCAGTGTGGTATAAGAAAACAATTGACAAGCATTTCGCACCCAAGCTGAATGTGTTGAAAGATTATTTTCGTTTTACACTCATTACCTCATATGACTGCATTAATGTGGACACTTTAAATGAGGAAATAAAGTACAGTCTGGTTACCTGGCCAACAGCGGCAGGTATATTGGTTAACCCCTTCCAGACAGGTTGAGCCGTGCTGACACGGGTCAGATGCACATTCAGGTATATCTTCCTCACAGACAGACCCCACAAATCCAGTGCCACTGCAGTCACACTCAAACCTGCAATTAAACCAGTTCATATTAGTTAGTACAAAACTGTGACTAGCCCAGTTCTGAGCTGAGCTTATTTCCAAAATTAAAGTTTAATGCTAATATGAACTTTTAAAACACAACATGAACTTTTTAAAACAAACACAACTTTTAAAACACACTTCACTGCAGTTTACTAACCTAACCGTGGGTCTAACTCAACTAGTCTAACTCTAGTCTAATTGTAGTCTAATAGACTAATTATTTAGTCTAACTAATTATTACATTGAGGATAAGCAGAACACAAAATGCATTTTGATTGTAGACTAATAGTAATTTTAGTTGAATTTATGGTACTAGATACAATTTAGTACCATTTTAGTTTAGTCCAGACTAATTAGTCTGGAAATCTGACTGAACTAAACACGTGACTCACCTGTTCACCATATCCAAGCACAGCCCGTCATTCAGGCAGGGTGAGCTGTCACACTCATTGATGTCCAGTTCACAGTTAATGCCTTCATATCCAGGTACACACTCGCAGGTGTACAGTCCCACGTGATCGTGACAGGTGGCTCCGTTCTGACAGGGAGTCACTTCACATTCATTAATCTCCACTTCACAGTTCACCCCTGCAGCCCAAAAGAACTTTGGAGTACCATGTAGATAACATATTTAACATATCTTGGTATATGTCACATATGTCAAACATTATAGCTTCCCATCACTTTCCAATAAGTCACAGTTCTTACCTGTAAACCCAGTCAGACACTCACAAACGTATCGATCCCTCTCGTTCACGCATGTGCCGTTATTTTCACAGGGTTGGGATGCACATTCGTTGATGTCAATCTCACAGTTGTAACCTTGGAAACCAGGCACACAGTAGCACTGGTACACATCAATGCCATCCTGACAGATGGCACCATTCCTACAGGGTTGCGAGAGACACTCATCTAAATCTTCCTCACACTGTCGACCCCAGAAGCCCCTGGCGCACTGGCACTCGTACCCGTCCGGTGCCCAAACACAGGTGGCATTATTGAAGCATGGATCATCTGAGCAGTCTCGCACCCGGGTCATGCAGTCGTCTCCACTGTATCCACTGGGACAGTGGCAGGAATATCCGTTAACACCATCCATGCAGTGGTTTTTGAGACCCAAGCATGGGTTACTCTCACACTCGTCGATGTTATGGGTGCAGTTGGGACCATCAAACCCATCAGGACAGAGGCAGGTGTGGTTCTCTGTCCCTGGAGTGCTGATGCAGTTCGGACAGGCAGCGTGTTCGCATGGGTCGTATAAACGCTCACAGTTCACGCCAGTATAAATAAGAGGAGAACGTGAGCAGAAACATGCGTAGTCCATAGAACCTATAGCTTCGCAGGTGCTGTTGTTTTGGCAAGGAGAGGACAGACATTTGTCACTGGTCACGGTGCAGAACAGACCTGTGGGTTTGTAGAACATTCACAATCAGAATTAATGACCCAAAACCTAGTTTACTGTCAATAAACATTTTAAACAAAGATAAAGACTTTGAGTGTGAGACACTTTCATCCAAAGTGACCTACAATATAATTATAAACACAAACCTCTGGAGTCAACTGAGTATAATGAAACATTATTTTAACAATATACGTTTAAAGAAATCAATTTTTCAAAAATTTTTCATTTAAAGAAATCAGAAATGTTTAAAACATCATTTTTTTTAGTTTCTAAACATATTTATAATAATGCTTTTAGAACATAATGACACATAACATTGAAAAATGTTCTACTAATGTTACTGCATAAAGGTTTTTGGATAACTTTAAAAGATTGTTATACAATGTTAGAACATCTACTGGGTAAACAGGATCTTGTCTTCACCAGTGCCTCCACCAGCAGATGGATGTACAGCATAATCTTATAACCAGCTCACAGTAACTACCACCTCATGCACGGTCAACAGATTGTGTCCAACCATCACTCACAGAAAATCTGTCCTCCTTATCTACAACAGCTTCTTCATTCATAAAGGCAGGAGACTTTGGTTTTGTGGTCTAGGTAACCAATCATTGCTATAGATGTGTCTTGGTTTCAGTTTTGTTTTATCTGTCTGTGCTGCTGGCATAAACTAGCAAAGCTGGTCACTGGAATATGTTGGGTGCCCCTATAAAGCTGATTAACTAGCTTAACCAGCTCAATAGCTGAAACTATTTCACCACTTACCAGCACAACTTTACTAGTACTGGTAAACCTAATGGCTATTCCGGTCCATTAACCCGACCAGCACCAATAACCAGCATAAACCTACTSTACCTAAAACTAATTTCAGAAAAATGTTAATGTAATTATTTAACTACATGTGCTGACAAAAGTTTGAGCCACAAGAKTAATTGTAAAATTATRAAATTGCAATAACAACCAGTCAAAGACTTCATTCACCATCCAGTCTTTAACCTTTCTTTAGCACACTGAGAGAAAAATGTAGTGTTCCACTAAGGTCCTATAGCATCCCACTAAGGTCCTGTAGTGTCGGCGACCTACAGACACTAATCCAGGATGATCTGCTCTGATAAGAGTGAGTGTGAGGGGTGTGGCTTTTATAAAGAGCACTTATCAAAACCAAGACAATTGTGTTTTATCAGCCCCAGCTGTCAATAAAATACATTGTTATTCAAATAAAGGTTTTAAAGTCCAGACAGAGCAGACAGAAGCCACGCAGTCACCGGTTCTAGAAGCCTTCAAGTAAATGAAGAAAAACTCATAGCAAACAACAAAGACAGCGAGACAGACGGCATGTTGAACCCTCAGGACAGAAGACTGACTCAAACCCCGTCCTGAGACATGGAGAATCTCTTTAATAAACACATACCACACGTTTATTAAAGAAACCTCATGGCAATGGTTGTTTCTCTGTAACCCAAGAGCTTCTTATCAGAAAACATTTCAGTTTGAAGCATTTTATTAATGTTTTTATTAATGTAAAACACTGGTTAAGACATTTTTTATTCTGTAACATTAACATTTAAAACCTGCTACTAACAGTTTAAGAATCATTTTTTATATATGTGACACACTGTTAAAAATGTTCTCCTACTGTTACTGCAGAAATGTTTTTGATAACTTTAATAAAATGTTTAGAGAACTTTTACTATCCAAACTAACTGTCCAAAGACAGCTATACATGTTCACTCAGACGTACATAGAAAACAATAAAACACTAAACCTGAGTTGCTCTAAATCCTGTTTTGATGAAAACTCACACAGGTACAGTGCAGTGAGGCATCTTGCTTAAAGGCATTTCATATACAGGCCGGTTTGTTGTTATTGTTTCCTCTGTAAAAGCACAATATAAAACACAAATATTTTACATTAAACCAACTGTGCTGTTATTCTCAACCCCAGAACAATCACAAAATGTTCCTGAATTTCATCTCATATATTCATCAGACAAATTCTTTCATTATTGACTAACAAAGAGGTTTTAAAGTGAATCCATCTCTATCCATTTCAGTCAAAACCGTTATCTAAGTTATCTAAGTTATCTAAGTTTAAGGTCAAAATACTCAAAAAATGAAGTTTGTTGTTTTTTTGCTGCTAGTGAAGCTAAACAGTAATGAAAAACTAAAACAATGTGAAGAATGTCTGTCCTCCTTATGAAAATTAACCATAATTTTAATTGATTAATTAGTAAATGATTATTGTTTGTATAACCACAGTTTTACTACAAATACCATGAATAACCATGGTTAAACCATAGCAGCCATGTGTTCTTGACTAAACTGTAGTAAAATCATGGTTAATGGATAGAGAGATCCAGAGGCTGGTACAGGCCCTCACGCACAGGGTCTGGAGGTAACCTGAAACCAGGGAGTAAACTGTGTGGTTTACACACACACACACACACTCAAACACTTTCACACACACTAAATTACTCCAGATCCACAGCAAATAAGTTTGGATAGTGCTTTAAAAATACTTAACACGTTGCTCTAAATGTCTTATTTTTAGGTCTCACTTTTAGTTGATTAATTGCTTGAGTTTTTGTAAGTTATTTCGCATAAACACTTCTGATTAATGAATAAATGTAAATGTTGTTGTGAAGTTCTGGAACCCCCACAGTTCCACTCGCTCATCTGGGACTAAAGGAACTCTCATAAGGGCCCCACTGGGGCCAGCCTGCCCTAGACATTCCACTCATCTCATATCTGAGCCACAGACTTCATTCATCTAACATATGTACAGATCTCAAAGCCCACTGCATATCTGACAACATCACAAAACCTCACAGCCTGTATAGACACATATCTGAGTCTATATACCAATCTATACTTCAGTAGAATTCAGCAAAATCGCTTCTTTCAGGTTTACTACACTTTTAACACTGATACTTAAAAACCCATTTTTGGGATAAACTCCTTTGAACGCTCCTGAACGCTGAGAAAACAACATCTCTCAGGAGAAAGAAATTTATTCTGGTTATTATTTTCAAGGACCTTGGCTAAAGGAAAACACAAATCGATTCTTTCCTGTCACAGTTAAGCTTCATCGGAGCTTTAAAGACACAATGTCACACATTCAGTGAAAAAAATGCATTTTGTATTCCACTTAAAGACATAGAGCACACTGCCAGCTCTCTCCGGTGGGTTTCCATGACAATGGTCAGCTATGCCCCCCTCGCACGTCTTGCCCCGCGCTTTCAATCTGCCCAAAAGTGCCCAGAATTCAAGCTTGAAATAGGTCGTTGCTTTATTAGGGTGTAGTGCTCATACACAACTCATCTGCACTTACATGCCTAAGTTACCAGAACAATGAGACACGCTCATCAGGTCCTGAGAATTCAGAACATCATCTGTGACGCGCTACATTTCTTTCACAAGCTAATGACAAACTCTGACAAACAACTCATTAGTTTGCAAGCATCACTTGTAGCCTTCTTTATACTTGCTAATGCTAATGATTTAAACAAATGAACGACTTAAAACGAAACTGGTCTCCGACAACCAATCAGCTGGCTTGTTGCAGAGGCGAGGAATTACTTCTGTAATAGATCAGACTTGAACATAACACAGATTATATTAAAACAGGTAAAAAAACGTGTGTGTGTGTGTGTGTGTCAGTGAGCTTGTCTGATTAGCTCTTGTTCTAAACAATCTGATGTCCAGCTGGCTGCACTTGTCCTCTGCATGCGCTAATTCCTAATTACTGCACCTCCTCTTACAGCCCCCCCACCCACCACTGCAGATGGTGCCACACAAATCCACATCCAGTGACCTACAACTCTCTCTCTCTCTCTCTCTCTCTCTCTCTCTCTCTTTACAACACACACATGGCACAAACAAATCAACCTGCCAGCTGCACATGTTAAAGGTTGTAATGTAACTATTCGTGGAACCACTCGTTTCATTTATTATTTCATTGCAGGCCCAGAGAATTTAAATATGAATCGGTACTCATTAAAGCATTACAAACGGAGACTTTTATAATCTACTATTATATGGTCCAGCAAAATAATGTTTCATATATGACCAGCTGACATCCTGTGATGTGACAAACAAAAATAACTTTTGTTTGACTATACAAACATCTGGTGGAAAGTTAATATCACATCTTCACTTGAGCTTTAAACAGGAATTCACTGTTAAAATACCTTAAAGAACGAAATAAATAAAGTATAAAGTACTTCAAACGTAAAAATGACACTTACCCAGCTTAAACATCATAGACAGTAGAGCTGCTCTTTTAACTCGTCCAGATTCCATGTCTTTAAATGTTTCTAAACCTGCGGACACATCATCCTGATCTCATCCTGTGTGTGTCCGTCTCTGGACTCCAGTCTTTCCTCTACCACTCAACTTCTTAAAGAACTGTTGCTGATTTACTCTACCACAGTATGCTGGAAAACCCGGTGTGGAAGTTTAGCCTGGACCGGATTTAATCCCTGATCTCCTTTCAAACTCCCTTTTGGAAAATCCTCATTTCTGTCTGTCTTCTATCACACAGTCTTCTTCTGACAGTCTTTTACTCCCCAAA
>JBAJNP010010143.1:0-16912 GCA_036877545.1 Yasuhikotakia modesta
TTAATGTACATGTGCGCGTGCATCACAGTATTATTTATAATCCTAAAGCACATGTCTGCATGAAACCAGCACTAAATATTCATGAGCCCTTCAGTTTTCGTCTTATTACTGTTTAAAGCATCAACATCCCGCAGAAACACAAACGACTCACCCGCGCTCTTAAAATAAAACACCATGTTTCCTGCGAGACGCGACTTTAGGAGGATCCCAAAAACACAAAAACACAAAAACTGCTTCACATGTCGCGTATAAACACCGACCCGGAAGCTGCTGCGGGGAAACCGGATGTTGTCATACAGCGCTTCCTGTTTCCGCGTTGGCCTCTTGAAGTTTGGCGCGCCGTTCAAAACAAACCGCGGGAGAAACGCGCTTCGCTGCAGATATTTTTCTTCAAATAAGTGGTTTAACATCACAGCTGTGTCTGTAAGGGTTTTATTACACTATTTTATTATATTATTATCTATAATGTTGTTTTGATGCTTGTATGTCGCTGCATGTCGCTTCTCGCGCTAACAGCAGCATCTTATTATAGCAATTGTGCGCGTTATAAACTGTATAAACTGTGTTTTATTTTATTACTTCAGGGTTGTAAGGATGCCATCCCGAAAAAGGAAACACAACTCTCCTGATTTTGAGAGGTATTGATTCATTTTTGTCAGATAAAGGCCTTAACTTGTGTCTTGTGTCATTCATAACCTGTTGCATGCGTGTCTGTTTAATCCATCTGCAGTAATCCATCTAAAAAGCATAAAAAAAGCACAAATAGTTTGGGAAGGAGGAGGACCAGTCGTCAAAAAGAAAACATTCCCGTCTCTTTGGCATCACCTGTGAAGTCTCAGGATTCACAAGTTTCTCCCAGCACACCTAAAAAGACGAAAATGAGCCATTCATCACAGTCTCCCCCAAAAAGAGTCTCTCCACGCAAGGCCGTTTTGGGAACTGGGTCATTTTACAGCAAACAGAAACCTTTATATCTCACACCTCTTGAACGGAAGCTGTTAAAGGAGACAAGATCTCCACCATCAGCCCTTAACGGAGACCCGCCGGTACCCCCTTCAACGGCGGCAGAGCCTGTTAAACTAAACAAGAGAAATGTTTCAAAGAAAGGAAAAGTGGCTCGTCCGCAGTCCAATCTCAAAAGATACTTCACTGCCAAACCCAAGAACCAAAGTCTATCCGACACGCAAACGGATCCATCAAAGGTTGTGTCTGGAACCGTTCACGTCCCGCTTACATTTACCAGCATGAAGTCCAAAAACAAACCCAAGCTGGTCGTGGGAGCTGCTTTCTTCGGCACTGGGAAAAAACCCACTTCAATGTTCAAAAAATCTGCACAGAACACAAAGCCCAAAAAGCCGTCGAGCTGCGAGAAACCCAGCTGCCCGAAACCACTGAAGGAGAAAGATGCGATTCGAGAGCGTTCTCCGGTGCGGCACGCGGTCTTCCTGAAAAAACAAGTGGAAGTGGCCAAAACACCAAACAAAGACCCAGTCAGTGGAGAAACAGTGGAGTTCAAAGATCCAACAGAAGTGACGAAGAGTCCCTCTCAGTCTCCTCACGTCATAGAAGATTTAAGTGGCATTACTGAAGAACTAAAGGTTGTTCTGAGAAGATCCATCAGCCCCAACAAATCCTGCTCTGAAGATGGCAGCAAGGTACGTTTGAACAAATGAATGGTCTTGTAATCTCTTTAGAAGTTGTTTCCTTTTGGTACCTGTATTAGTTTCAACCTGAAACTGTTTTTCAGGACATGCCTCCAATATCAGGTTCAGTGTCTGAAGAGAGTGACGTACCGCCTTCTGATCACAACAACTCGCTGGATGAAGGCTAGTTACAACCACATTATTTAGTTTTTTATGTTGTATCTAATAAAACAAAAACAACTCACTCTCTGTTATGTTATTCCAAACCTATTTGACTTGTTGTTTATGGGGAGCAAGAGAAAATGAGTAAATTATGGACTATTGTTTTAAATAATGTTTGCTGTTGTTATGTAACTTGGTATTTTAACAACAATGTTCACCGTTATTTAAAAGATAGTTTATTGTTTTGTTTTCAGAGGAGTCATCTGTGTATCCCATCTTTGGCTCTAAAAGGTAAGACTCATCTAATATTATAAACAACAAACTTTTGATTTTATAAGCAATAAACCTACAAGAATTTTTGTGTTTATTCTCAGGTGTCAGAAGAAAAGCACTTTATCCCCCTCAGCAAATACTTCTTCCACAGCGAGCGTCACTCCAGCCAGTATGAAAGAGAGGAACAGCAGGAGACGAGATCTCAGGAGACAGACACACAGTCAGCTGGTCATTGTGAGTAGAATCAACAAACAGAACGACAACAAGTCTCTAGTTCTTCAGTTATGTAACGGTGATGAAACTGCAGGATGCTGGTCAGAAGCAGTTCGGTGCCGTCACGTGCGGTTCCTGTGGCATGTTGTACAGTACAGACAGTCCGGAGGACAACTTCCAGCACACACAGTTTCATCAGCGCTTCCTGGAAACCATCAAGTTTGTGGTGAGATGTTATTATTGTCTTTAATTAGCTCTCGATCAGCATATCTTGAGTTTTCATGTTAATACCTTGTTACTTCTGTGCTTTTGTCATTGTGTTTATTTTTAAAATTTATTTTTAACATGTAAAATTAATTTTTTTATTATTTTGTCTGTGTTTTAGGGCTGGAAGAAAGAGAGAGTCGTGGCTGAGTTCTGGGACGGGAAGATCATTCTTGTCCTTCCTGATGATCCAAAATATGCAGTTAAAAAGGTATCAATGGGGCACCTCTAGTGTATATTGTATTCTAATGTTATATCTGTATGTTGTTTTCATCATCTCAGTCAGTGTTCTTCATATCTCCACATGTGTGTTTGTTAACCGTTTGGTTTATCAGGCAGAGGATGTGAGGCGGATTGCAGACAGTGAGCTCGGCTTCCAGCAGGTGGCGCTCAGCAGCCCCAGCTCAGCAAAAACGTACCTGTTCATAAACAGCGACAGGATGGTGGTGGGATGTTTGGTGGCTGAAAACATCAGACAGGTGAGAGGAAGACATTTTGGAAACTTAACGGGAATGTTTAGGAATTATGGCACACAAAAAAATTTATTTAAGGTATATGATACAGTTTGTAAAAATTATCCTTAAATTTACTATTGATTCACATAAATTCCAGCTTGGAAAATCTTTCAGAATTTCCTAACTTTTGTGTGAAGTTCAGCTGAAGAGAACTTTTGAGAACTTCTGCTGTCAGATGATGTTCTAAGCTCTTGTGTTCTCCAGGCCTTCAGGGTTCTGGAGCAGCCGGAGAAACCTAAAGACATGAACCAGGAGGACTTCATGGAGCGCCACAGAGCTTGGTGCTGCTCCACCGTACCGGAAAACGCCATCTGTGGCGTCAGCCGCATCTGGGTCTTCAGTCTGATGAGGAGGAAGAGCATCGCCACTCGACTCCTGGACACCGTCAGGTACCAAAATTCTTCTGTGTTCAGAACATAAACGAATGAGATTTAACAAATGTAAAACTCTTTGTTTTCATTGATCCAGGGCTACTTTCATGTACGGGAGTCACCTGACCAAAACGGAAATCGCATTTTCTGACCCGACACCAGAAGGAAAACTGTTTGCCACGCGGTACTGCCAGACGCCGGCGTTCCTGGTGTATAACTTCATCAGTTAAAGAAACGTGTTCAACGTTTCAGCGTTTGCTTTAGGTTTTTAAGTGAATAATTATTTGAATAGATAAAAGAAAATTGTGTTAGATGTTTAAATGAAGTTTAGAAGTTCGGAGATGCAAATTCCTTCCAGTTTTGTTCTTGGAGAAAATCTGTTTCTTAAATCTTTTTTATTCATAATCTTTGTTCACTAGCAGTAAAATCTACAGGTTCATGTTTTGTAAAATTCGACTTTTAACAAGTGACTTTAAATACAGTTCACATACGTTCAGCTTTTTCTTGTGTTCAGATGTTGTAAGATCAACAGATTGTTAAACTGCTGCTTGGTTTTGACTTTGTACATAAAATAAATGTTTTAATGCATGTTTGGTGCTGGTTTTAAGTCAACAATTCCATGAGGTTTTACATTATAAAATATGGTAAAATAGTGACAAAGTTTCAGACGGCAAATATTTTCAGATATTTATACATTTATAAAACGCTTTAAGGAAAATCCGTGTCAGAGTTCCTGTTAAATAGTTCTGCAGTGTGACAACTTACAAAGTACAAATGCTCCACGATGCAAAATATTTAAGGTTAATATCTGATGACACTGAGCACAGTGTTAATATAAATATTTTATAGTAAGTGTTAAATGGTGCTTTAAACTCCACATGACACCCTACATTTGTAAAGCTGTTGAAATAACATGTGTAGGTGTATCTGCTTTAATAAAACTCAGTGGTCTGAGGGTCTATGAAAAGGTTTCTGTGTTTATCAACTAGATGGCGACATGGCATTGTGGTATGTATTTATTTGCGCATGCGCACTGCATATTTTAAATGTTTATTAATTTCTATGCTTCATGCATTTAAATGTATCCCACACTGAAATTTATTAAACAAGTAAATCCGATTAAAAGCCAAGATCTTCAATCCAATATTTAAATGTGCTGTTGAATGAAAAACCCAACTGTGCTCTGTAAAACAGTTTTGACCTAAATGCATTAAAATGGCTTATTTAAAACAAAACCTTTACACAGATATTTTATATTGTAATATTGCATGTTTGGATCTGTCCTGGAAATGTGTGTTTGACTCCTATACGACCACTGAATTTAAATGAAACCTCTGGTCATATATTGTATTCTGAATATAAAAGCTTTATCAAAGATCACGTGGCTTTAAGCACGACATTAACCTTTTATGTGCTTTGCTCTGGGGGTTGTGTTATATTAACTGGTAAATTGTGTTTTCAAACAATGCCTTGAGCAAAATGTGAAGGATAGACTCACTGTGGATCTGTTATCACAGAGACACACGTCTGGTTCTCCATCTAAAATGTCTGCGTTCATATTTAAAACAGAAGAACTATATGGGAAGTTATTAAATGTTTTAATTCTGTGGTTTAGTGACTTACACACTGTGAAAACTATTATGATCAATAAATGTTATATAAACCCATCAAATAAGTTTGACTTGAAATGTGTCATTTGTACAGATTTTCAGTGATGATGATGGTCTTTGGTTGAAGGAAACCCACTGCATTGAAAGGTGATCAGGTGACTTTAATTTAGTAGGTGTTTAACTTGTTTAACTATCACAGGCTGTAAGATACTAGCTTTAGTTTTAACCTGCTGTTATTCTCTTCTGAACGTAGCGTTTGACTGTTTTTAATAAGCAAACTGTACCACAGATCATATCGCAGTTGGTGGGATGCTTGTCAAAAACATTATTAATATAATAGATGATACACAAAGATCAGGATTTTGTTCAAATAAACGTTGCATACTACATGCAAATGAGAAAATTTAATGCCTCCATTTCAAGACCTGAAGACAAACACAGAATATATACAGGCACAGACGCTGCGTGCATAGAAACAAACAATCATTCAAATTCAACAACAATCCAGTAAATTATCTTCATACTGCAACTCGGTTTCAATGTTATTTCAAATTGACTTTCTRCATTTCATGAACAAAATGAATTTAAATTAAGTTCCTTTTTTAAGTTAATAAATAACATGTTTTGTGGGATTTCTCAGTTTCATATACTTCAGTGTTTTACAGTATCATCCAAAACGATAAGATATAATCCCTCTAATATACAAATGGACCTTTTTAAAAAAATAAGTGTTTTCCATAAAACCGTGTTCAGGACAAATAAAGGCAAACATTTCTCACACGATCCGCTTCTAACAATACTTCCACTTAACATGCACTTAACAAGCAAATAATCATCAAGGACTTTGAACCTCCATATTGTCAAGTAAAGTGTCTTTCTTTAGAAACTTCAGGGTACGAACAGATCTCCAAACCCCCATGTAACTGTCACTCAAAGGCTGTCTCGTTGTCTCGCTGTCTGATGCCACCGCCGGTCTGTCTAATTCTATGGACTCTGCCACCTTATTTTCACGAATGGGACCCTGATCATTGCCTTCAACCGATGTCATCAGGCTGCCGTTGGGAACGCTGTCTGGCTCACTGGGAAGAGTTTCTGCATCTCCATCAGGCTTGGTGGGTTCCACATATGGTTCTCCGGGAAGTTCTTCATCCTTTGTGGCCTGCTCCATATCCTGATAAGAAAGCTTCTTTTTGGTTTCGAAATACTTCACCACACAGTACGTGATGGAGCCGACGGTGTTGACCACCACGCCCGCCACAAACAGTTTGGTGGGCATCACGTCACTGAAGGCCAACATGCCCACCGTGATGGTGGCAATGCTCTTCACCACCCCCACAAAGCTTGTGGTGACAGCGGAGTTGATGTAGGTACAGTGCAGTGTGGTGAAGTTCATGGCACATCCGATGAAGATGCAAGAGCAGAAGATCCCGGTGATGAAAGGGTTCTTCCAGCCTTCGTATGTCCACATGTCGATGGCATCCATGCTCACGATGGAGCAGATGAACAGAATGGGAGTGGCCACCACTGCGATGGTATACTGGGCCGTGATGGGACCAAAATCACTGTCTGCACTTGCTTTCTGGATCAGAACCAGGTAGGAGGCATGAACGATGACAGCTAGAATGCCGGTCACGTAGCCAAAAGGGTCACCTGTCAAATCTCCTGCGCCTGCATGAGAACAGACCGTGTCACCCATAAACGCGTAATATAACACATGCATGCACGACACAATATATATGATAAACTACAAAATGTAATGAATTACGCTGGTTTATGCTTTATAACTTGTAAGCAGTGGAATATAAGAATAAAGGCCACTTTTTGACGAGGTGTCCCTGTTTTAAAATGAGCATGTTTTCAAAATAGTTTATGTTTTTTATAAACTAACAGAATATATATATATATATATATTATAAACGGATTTGTTTTCAGTAAATATCTTCCATATTCTTACCAGCTAATGCCGCCCCTCCAGTGGTGATGAGAACCGCAGCTATAACTCCAGGTGACGGGATCCCGTTTTTCAGGACGCACACTCCAATTCCCAGCGTGACCAAAGGCAAACAGCGTTTAAACACGACATACATTGGCAAACTCAGTCCTCTGAGGGACCAGAGGGTTAACGTGGACTGCAACGTCGCCAAAATGCACACACTGGCAAAAACTTTGACTAACTGGAAACTGAAAGGCGGAATATCTATCTTGCCCAGTCTCCGCAACACTTCCAGCGTCATCGCCGCAGTGCCACTGGTCAGAAACTGAATTAAAGTCAGATACGTGAAGCCGTAAGTCGTAATGAGAAATTTTAATAAAATGTTCAGCGATCCAGAAAAAAACCCATGAGCGACGGCTACAGAAATCCCCAACAACCGTCCTTTGCAAACTTCCATGTTTCCTTTGAAATTCTTCACGCAAAGAAAATAAAAATCACACACAGCTGCCCTTAAACGGAGTTTTTTCGTGCGCTAAAGCAAAACTCAACGTGCGCAAAAGACGATGGTGCGTGAAGGCAAAACTCAACATGCATTAAGTCCTAGTTTCCATGAACGATAAGTGAACGCAAATACAAACAGCTCAAGCGAATCAGAAAGAAGACGATCCGTTCATTAACAAAAAACAAGACGTCCTTACTGGCGGGGGTTCCCGGCGTCTCCGCGTTACGCACGCGAGCTCTGAGTCCGCTGCGCGCCCGTGCGTAATGGTTACCCAATAACTGCGCCACGCGCTCCGTCTCTGTAGAATGACTGTATTGATGCTCACTGCAGCCAATCCATTTACTTGATATACTTTACAGTCACCCTCTGAGGCAGTCAGAAACCAGCTGTAAAGTAGATCAGTAAACTTTTACATGCAACGCGACCACTTTGAGCTTCACAACTTTGTTTACTGTTGCTTCCTATCAAGTCAAGGTCACTTGGTTAACAACACGTCACTGGTACAGCTTTAAAATAGCAGCTATTACCTATTTATTTCTATGTCATATATAACATAATATACAGTTTCTGATCTTTATCTTTATTGGCACAATTCGAAATTCAGAAAGCCTTAATAAATGCTTTATTAGATTATACAAAACCAGGTTGGTGATTTGAATTTAATAACGCACTAATTCACATTAAACTCAAACTGCGTGGCAGAGTTAGATTGTACCTTAAGACTAACAGATTGGATTTAGTTATTAAAATCAGTGTAACTAAAACAACCCAGAAGGATAAACAACATGTGTTGCATTAACTACCAAAGAGCTTTCTGGAAAACACCAGACAGTCACTTTTTAAGGTCAATTCACCTTAAAAAGTTTAGTTTAGTGCTTACAAAATCAATTCAAACTCTTAAAATACAGCAGTTTTACAGTCAGTGATATTACAGCCTCTTTTGCAGTGAGACCCTCAGGTTCTGTCTCTGACGTGTCATTAGGAAACAGGCAGTGAAGTTCTGGCAAACTGTAAACTGGTGTATCAAACACAGCTGAACCCTGTGGCTTTATCTCTCAACGGTGCATCAATCGCTTATAAGTCAGTCAGACAGGAAGGGGTGAAGATTTTCACAGTCTCATCCCAAGAGCAGTCAACAACCTGAAACACAAACAATCACAACTTCAGTGTTTCATTCAGTTTCTTGTGGTTTGTTGACGGTTAAAAACAAGAGAAAATGATATCAAACACAGATGAACACAAACAACCCGCTTACATCCGTGATGCTTATTGGCTGATTGCTGTCACAGTGATCAACCAATAGGGAGTCTAGTCACAGTGATGTCAGAGGACCAACAATTTTTATTGTAGTGATTAATCTAGAAAACTTAACTACAAGACAAAAATGTACTGAATGCAACATAAACACAAATGTTTCTGTCATATATTAATGGAGTTGTGCTGTATTGTGTGGATGGAAGAGAAATAAAACTGTACCGAGTCTGAATAGAAAAACACTTAATTCATATTAGTCCATGAAATACAGAGAGTTCATGACCTCAGTACAGACATCAGATCACAGGGGGGCAATCAGACACGAATCCCTGATACTGAAAAAACTCTTGATATTACAAAGAGATCGATTTCTGCTGTTTTAAAAGCACAATAATCATGTTTATCTTACAGTGAGCAAATGAAACACGTGTATTACATTTGATGCTGCTTCAAAGGACACAGGAGCAGTTAAACAAACCGCCAGACGGCCCAGCGAGAACACAGAACCTTTGTTATATTCTCTCTCACTAAACTCTGATCTAATGCCACCTGAACACAAGACAACAACATATTCTTCACATTCACAAAGTCTGAAATCCTTCTTATTAACACACCGTGATGCTTTAGAAATGTCACAGATATACATTATTCCTCGACAACAGATCAAATAAATATTGTTCACATTTTTATTAAAGTTTTATTATACTAACTTTCCTGTAAATTTCAAACTGTTTTCACACGGCACAAAGTTTCCGTAATGTTAGTATAACGTTCTTATGAACACAATCTGAGTTGTGTACCGCTGGCAGGGACAAGCTCAGTTCTGCTTTACCGCAGCCTGTTTCTCTACATCTCATTACTGCAGAAACGTCCAGCGGCCGCTGAGAAACAGGAACACCATTAATTACTGAACTGCAGAAACTGGGTTCCAGACAGTGAGCAGCGGGGCAGAAACTCAGCGTTCGGGCTGAAGCGGGTGACGCTAGATGCTAACAGCTAACAACACTCTGTTCAGTTTAAAGGCAATTTAAATCATACATCTTCTGTGGAAAGCTCAGGACCGTAAGTTCGTCCAATCACTGCATTCGGTCCGAATACAATGACAGGATGTCCTACTAGTCTGTCAAACTATTTATCTGCGTTTTGGAGGCGTGGCTTTGGGCATCGCTCTGAGATGAGGCTGTGACCTTATGTGTTCAAAGCTCATTAGCTACTGTTAGCCTCTCCAAACCCCTCGTACCTTCACACAAACAGAACAATATCTATCGTCTATTATGGAGAAACTTTTCAGCTCCTTGTCAGAACAACAGAACGAAGGCATGATGTATCACCTGGTGTGGGTGGAGATGCGCTTGCAGCTTGGCTGCTTCTCAAAAAGTATAATTAGTGTGTTTGAAGGCTTCGCTTTGTTCAGAGGCACAATGGCTGTACAGGTGTTCAGTGTGGTGTTCAGGAGTAAAAGAGGGTGATCTATCAAACAGATGTGAGCTATGGGGGAGGGACGTGTGTGTGAGACCAACGCCATAAATCTGTATAAATTGAGGGTGAGCTTATATATCAGACAGGCTGGTTCATTGACCACTGGCTACATCATCTACCTCACAATCTACCTCATCAACCGCAAAATCTACCTCATCTACCACAAAATCTACCTCATCTACCACAAAATCTACCTCATCTACCACAAAATCTACCTCATCAATAAATAATGAACATTATATAGTCAGTATCACATTTAAACGAATAGTTCACCACAAACACTGACTGCAAACTAGACTGCGGTACAAAACTCTACCCTGCAAGAATCGCCCACATCACCTGCAGCCTGCCAACAGCTGCACTTAAGACATGCGCTAACAATATTGCATAATCCACACGCAACCATTTGCCAGTCCTGCAGTTTGGCTCTGATGCACTGCAGCACTGCAGAAGTCACGTCTCGTAAAAGACGATCCAGATATTTTGGAATTGGCGAGATGTGTAAGTGCGTTTAAAAGCTTTCCAAATGTGCATCCAGATATATTGGGAACTGTGCATTACCAAAATGAGATGTGAGGACAAAACGTTACAAAAACTTTCATTTGAAAGTTGAAAGTCATTGGCATAAAAATAAACGTTAATTCAACATATTGTCACAGTTTTAATTACTTTTTTAAATAAGCAGAAAATCATGTGATGACAGTGTTGCATGAAACACTGTGAAATCAAGTTTGGGGCCAATGAATCTAGAAATCAATAGGAACAATTAAAAAAACAATTTATTATTCTGATGTTCAGTATACGGCTGTAAAAAAATTAGAGAGTCCGCAAGGTTATGACCTCAAGAGCCGGAGGAAAAACAGACAATTAATAATGTATTTAATAAACCTACAAGTGAAAGGAAATAAAACAAATGTAGGAAATATCTAACACTAAAGAAAATCACAAAAACACTAAAGTTTACAGTATTCCAAGTGGCTTTGAGAAGCCTTAGATGACCTGCAGTTTGTGCTGTGTGTGTGTCTGTGTGTGTCTGCAGACTCCCCCTGTCAGCTAACTGATGGTTCATTGACTGCTCTCACTTTTCTTCATCACGGTGAGTGCCGGTGTCAAACAGACTCGAATCCCCTGAGAACCACAGCCCACATCTCAATGAGCTGAGTGCTGCCGTTGCTTTAAAACCGTACGTGACGGTTTCCATGTACGCGCTCGGCCGAGCGAGAGTGTCGTGATTGTTCGCTCAGATAGAGAGATGAGGAATTTCAGGTGACGTTTGTGATGGACCAGATTTAAGATGAGGATAGACTGAGATGAACAGAAACTACAGAGGGTGTGTTAAAAATATTGATCTAGGTTTGAAAGCTGTTGTTTCATGGGAACGGCTTTCATGCAATCGTAGCTTCTGTAACTCACACTTGTCAGGGCCGAGCGATACGTCCCAAACAGCTTTATTTATTTTTTGAGCGTTTAATAATATCTAATGCGTATTTTGGACAGAATCTGTCAGATCTCACCGCCGTCTCATGAAAGCTACAGTTTTTTCCTCCAGCTGCGATCCATCACAATCACCCGGATGTCACCCACCGGCGGTGAGGCCACGCGGGCATGCAGGTTTGCGGGTTTTTACCTGGTTTGGGACGTGAAGGTTGAAATCCAGGCCGCACACAAACTCTGAGTGATGCTCCAGGGTTTCCAGCAGGGGCTGTTTCTTGGAGTAATCCCAAAATCTGTGAATGCAGAGAAGCAGAGAGCAATCATGCTAATTGAACGGCCGTTTGTCTTCCCTGACGCTCCTGCGGTTTAAAGCCCTGACGCAGCTCTGGCTCACAGCCGCCCCACGATGCATTCAGCAAATGTAATTAAATCACCTCTCCGCAAAAAACTCCCTGTCCAGAGGAAACATTAGGCAGCCATTAATACTAACATTGCCACAGAGAGACGTGAAGAAGATTATTTATAATAATAATGGGCTACGGCAGGTTTTATTAACGCAGATGCTGATATAAAAGAACGCTGCGTGTTAAAGTTTTAGAGGCAAATGTGAGCCCTCAGAAAACATAATATAATTGCCACAACACGGGACAATTCAATGAGTGCAATTTTATTCAGAACAACTCTGTCTGCAATCTGTGGAACAAAAACTGGATGGACAGGTGCACATATGTCTGTCGAATTGAATCATCTATCAATCACACTGTTGGGTTTTCATGTATTAAAGCTGACGTGTGCAGTTTTCCCATTTTGCAATTCCATTTGCTGCAGAGAAAATACACACAGAAGCACTGAATTAGTTTGCAAACACTTATAACCACAAACAAGGGAAGATCTATTCCACAGAAATTCTGCAGTTTTTTCCCCACAATCATCTCAAAAAATGTAAAAAGTGCAGATTTTGCACAGACCTACACGCAATAAATTACACCAAGCGGGAGAAATGATAACATTTTGAACCCGCAGCCACTGTAAGAAATGCACCGTTTACATCAACTGGTCAAGAACTGGTCACGGTTCGAGACGGCCACAGCTTCACAGTAATTATCTGACATTTTCCGATTTATCTGTTTGCCTTCCAGCCAATACTGTTGTGTCGTGCGTCAATTAATAGATCAAACTGAGAAACTCGTCGCCATTACAAAGAGGAAAAGCAAAATTCTCAACACAAAGCGAGAGACAAATACAAAAAATCAATTTCCCTGCCTAGTCGTCAAATATTACAGCGATCTGCATGGTTTTTCTATTGTATTCGACACAGTACCAGCAAATATATATTAAAACTGTCATAGCAACGTGTCTAAGCCAGCTGTTGGGATGAAAGAGGACATCTTATCTCCTGTACATGAGAGCTGTCAGGTCTAAAGAGTGACTGAGCAGAGCTGCAAAAGTAAATAAAGTGTGTTTGTGTGTGTGTGTGTCTGTGAGTGTGTGTGTGTGTGTCTGTGTGTGAATGTGTGTGTTTAGCAGCAGGTGGCTCCCACGTTCTTTTGAATGCAATTTTCTTTTGTTTTTTTAAATAAACACCTTTATCTTTGTGCTGTGGAGAACAAAACAAATTCGTGTTTATCTTCTTGTGGAAATCATTTCTGGTTTGAATTACCAGCGTAAACTCAAAAGCGGAAATTAATTAGACAACACCTTAGCAAAGCACAAAGTCCCTTTCTGGTCACACAACAAACTTCCTGTATTAAAAAAGAATCGATTTTGAAACCACAAATTCTAGTTCTAAAGCTAATTGCCTATAATTCCTGTTAAATGAGGTGAGAGTCGACAAACAGGACTGCTGTTAAAACAAACATATATCTGAGAAAAGGAGGCTGGTGATTTGGAGAAACGTCCTTAGGGGGAGAAACAGCAAAGATATATTTCAAAATTTATTCATTAAGGGGAAAAAATGATGGCGAGGCAACAAGACCAGAACTACAAAAATGCACTGGAACAAAACTACAATAACAGAAGAAGACAACTATGCTAAATAAAGACAGAAAGACATGCAGAGAATTAGCAGTGGGCTGCTACTGGCCACAGAAAACCTGATCTGAACGTGATGCCAGGAAAAACAGGATGTCATTTTGACACCAAACCGTTTTATTGCTGATAAAATTAACATTCTGGAAAGCATTTGTGAGTAAAAACTGCATCACCGTCTCTGGTGACACTGGTGTTAAACAAAATATACAGTCTTTGCACTCCTGACGTTTTAACAACTTTATACAAGCTATTTAGAAAAGACTAACCCAACATTTAAGAAACTCAAACATGTGAAATATACAGTTTGACATTAGCATAAATTCATGCTAATTCTGCAGCCCAGTGCCAGATTTCATCTGTATTAACGCTTATTAAGATGAAGAGAACACATTTGCATAAAATCTGGGAGAGAAATTACTGGTGGTTCTTTTATCCGGTTTTATCAACTAGGCCAGAAAGTTTAGAAAGAATAAATCTGAGAGCGGTTTAATATCAAAGACGAGATCTCAGCAGCTTAAACAGCGGCGGTTTTGCTGTTACTTCAACATCTGCAGATATGACCTTCTGTCCTGTGTGAAAATGAGTTCCACGCTCGATAAAAACCACAGCAGCGCTAACTGTGCTAACCTCCGCAGCGGCAGTGAGGCAGCGTACCCTAAAATGAGATCAATGGCTTTTACAACCGCGTTTGATAAGCAAGAACACAGTCTCCCTGCGTCTCTCCAGCATCTCACGCTTCATTCACCATGAGGAAAACTCTGGGATTTACACACTGTCATCCGAATGTCACTGAAAAACATCACCTGCCCATTAAATGCTCCAGTAGAATTAAATATAACAGACTCAAGATCTTAGAAAATGTCTTTATAGATGAGAAATCTTTATGTTTCTTTTAGATGGATGGTATTTCATCTCCGGCTCCCCAGATATCAATTTTACGTTGTAAGAATGTTTCCCCAACATTTCCCATAAGTAACAAAAACTTAACAAATTACATTTTTAATGTTTCATGAAGTCACATTCTGTGATTAGACGCTCACCTGACTGTGAAATCATAGGAGCAGGATGCCAGAATGGTCGGGTAAAACGGACAGAACTGAAAATAAAAAATGAAGAGCATTAAATCAGTACAGCGTCAGTAAATGTCTTTACAAAGCACCAACTCACAGAAACTTCAATGAGGCAGAAAATAAGGCAGTCTGACCAGCGTTTAAATGATATGATTGAAAAGCAGAATTTTTAACTGAGACTTCATTAGTTTTTTGTAACGTTTAGTGGATTTTCAGAAACGCTGATGTAGGACAAATGAAGAAATCGATACTAGTTAGCAGCTTAAAATAATGTGATGAACTTCAAAATTAGATTGTTGAGATCTACACATGTCTATTGATTAACTCTCTCTGATCTCAGCTGACTGAACGAGCTTATCTCAGATCCGTTGTGTCTCACGGACATTATCTGCAGAACAGTAAATGATGAAGACGATGAAAGCGGCTCTTCGTCACCAATGTGGGCAGAAGACATTATAATCATATCATAAAAATAAACAGTGATCGTTTCGAAGCTGTGCGATATGATTACATGCGACAACACACAATCTCATGGTCCACAGCCCTGCTGTAATACAGCAATAACACTCTGTGTGTGTGTGTGTGTGTGTGTGTGAGAATCTTCATCAAACACATTTTATCTGAAGACCATCAACTGAAAGAAGATTGTGATTATAGCCTGACTCTGTGAAGTCTGTTCTCAGAACTGCTGGGTTATAATAACATTTTTTATTCTGTACGATTTTGAAGCGTTCCACCAACAAATTAAGAATAACGTTTCAGATATTTAACGTTAATAATGTTCTACTGACATTCCTGCAAAAACTGAGAGAACGTTGGCTAGGTTTGGTCACTGTAGAACATCAACACTGTTGTGTTAAATATTTTAATCTTGGTCTTTTCAGAGCACATAATCTTTCTTCAACTGGCATGAGAGTCACTTACATGCCTTCTGGTGAGCCGAGATCACATGATGAGTTTTAACAGTGGCATCTGTTTACAAGACTCCTAAAAATCTGTGACTGGCCAACCACAGTCTCTCCAAACACAGACTGAACATTTCTTTATCAAGCACTGATCCAACAGAAAATGATCCAACAGAAACATTTACTGAGACTGAATCCTTAACTGTTTATTTGACTTCTGAAACTGACCGCACCAGTGATGAATGAGGCACGTCACATAAAACACGTTAATAGTTATGAAATCAATTAGTTGTTTTTTTATATTTATTGTTCTATATCTGTTTTCATTTTGGCATTACAAAGTCTGGGGTGCCACAGAAAGCAGATGTACCTCAGCTAAATATTTTGATTGGATTTCACACCGTATAACACAATCTTCCTAAATTACAACAAGTTAAGGTACCTTCACTCGGCGGATGGCGTAAGAATGACCCGTCATCTGAGCGACAGGTTGACGGATGTTTCTCAAGTCCCACACGCAGAGACTGCAGTCCACAGCTCCAGTAACCAGAACATTCTGACAACGTAAAGGAAACAGTTCAGGCCTGTCCATCATAAACGTTATGCTACTGTTGTCATATGACCCAGTTAAAAAGACGGTTTCTAGTGTCACAATGAAACAGAAGGTCAGATGGACAGCATTGCATTATGGGATACCGTCTGTATCTCATACTGTATTCTGGTGGCACCCTGCACTTATTCACTTATGTTGAACACACTGTATTTATCTTCCTTAACTGCTTCAGCACAATAACATCACAAAATCAATCTGAAGACATTTCTGGAACCTTACAGCCATCTTCATTTTACTAATTAAACTTACTGACACTGTTGTGAAATTGCTGAGTAAACAGAAGAGACGCTCACCTGGTCGTATTTGCACCAATCACAGCTCAGTATTTCAGATTTGTGGGCGGGGACGGCCAGTCTGCACGCACCTGCCTTGACGTCCCACACTCGCAGTGTCCCATCCCCTAGCAACAGAGATCATGCATTTAAATCACCAAAAAAATTCTCAATTAAATTCCGCGTCTGCAGAAACCTGCGAACCGTAACGTTCATTTCAAGGGCCACTCAGCATCAATGGACCCAGGGCAGCAGGGCCCGGTTCCTGCCAAGACACTGCGTCAGTTCTGCACGGGCCACAGATTTCTCTTTCTTACGATGCATCTCTTTACTCTGTCTGAGACAGCATGACCCAGCCAACAGGAAAC
>JBAJNP010010144.1:0-16912 GCA_036877545.1 Yasuhikotakia modesta
ACACACACACGCATCTACACACAGGCTCACACACACACAGGCTCAGACACACACTCACACACACAGCCCTCCACCCCCTCACTTGATGGTTTTGAGGCACGATAAGCATGGGAACATTTAAGGCCATGTAATGTGTGACTATCCCAACTAACAGGGAACGTTCTCAGAACATTATCTGAAAGTTACAACATTCTTGCAGTAACGTTAGTGTGCAGAACGTTTTAAAGTGTGAACATTTAAAAATCACAGAATTAAAAATGTATATAATCAAACAACACGCACACACACATATTAACTCACACACGTTTGTGCCAAAAGGAGACTTGATGTGTAACAAAAACTGCTTTCACACTGCAGAGCTTAATGCAGATTCAATCTTTTGTCACACCTTTCTGTTTGCATTCACTTCAGACAAAAACTGTGTTTACATTAACAACCCGCCAAACCGCCAGACAGTCTCAGCAGAACCCCTCAAAAGCGTCTGACGTAAACGCCACCAAACGTGACATTAACATAAAGTTTAAGCTCTTGGAAACATCAACAAACATTAAAAGAATGTAGTTAATACTTCAAAGAGAAGACAACACCCTGTATGATTCACACGTGGGACTTCCCATGTGTAACCTCACCGGCGGCAGGTGATGATTTCAGAGCAGATGAATCTGTCTGGGAAATTAATCACATTTACATGCACAGGCACCAGTTCAGGTGATTATTCTCATTAAACTCTTTCCAAACACTCCATAAAATATATCTGGTCATAATATTCATGTTTTATGTGTTATTCTTTTTGGAAAACACTAGACATGCCGGCTCATGGCATTTATTATGCTGCATTTGGTTAATTCACACAGTAATTTAATTTAATGTAATAATAAACTCTTACTCATGCTTTGTGACTTACAGTGCATCTATGCTATACATTGTGTACACACACACACACACACAATGTATACACACGTGTGTGTGCCATAACTGCACTCCACAACTAAATACAGCCACAGGACCCGCCGGACACCCCTACAGTCTTACAAACGTCTTCCAGCTCAACTCCAGAGAAATTTGTCAACACCTCAAAATCCCGTTATTATCTTACCTGTCCAGACCAGCTGAGAGGCATCTTACAGAAACAAAACACAAAGCATTTCTGTCCCTGGCTGGTACGGCTCATTTCAACCTTTAAGAGAATAAATAAATCAATTAAAAACTTGCATTTACATATGAACACAAAAGACACGCACATGTTTTAATTAGTTTGAAATGTGGGGGAACCAGTAACCAGATAAAGACACTTGAATCTGTTTCATGGGAAAATCTAGACATCTCACACGGTTGCGTCAAACATTCTTCACAGAAAATATCTAATATTAGTAATAGTATAAACTGTACTTGAAAACTGCTTAGAGGAACAGACTGTTCTGATCAGACTAAAATATGTATCTAAAAAACAGCGACTGATTAAAAGTTATTGAAATATTTTGGCACACAGTGAGAGACAGATGAGATTTCTAGACGATTTTAATACAATTGATCAGTGGGGATCACTTTTTCCAGCCGCTCTATTATTTCTGAATGTGAATTCATAAAATCCTGAGGTCTACATTTGAATACCCTCAATAGTCAACACAGAGTCACAAACTCACAACCAGCCTGTTGACACCCAACCCTGAACTGTACATATCTTAACTTTTGCCCCTCTGTCGCCATCTCTGTTCAAATCCTAGTTGGGTTATTTTCTCAAGCTGAAAATGTAAACAGTTTATGTTCTAAACAACTTCTGTAAGAACAAGCTACAAAGTGACTTTTAATGAAAACTGGATTCAATTAAAACCAGGCTCCTCTACATGATTGTGGATTTGCATTTCCCAACCCAGTAGTAAAAAATAAGCTTGAATTCAGATCTACCCGCTGGGCTCTTCATGCTCCGACCAGAAGAAAATAATTAAGCTCCCAGCGAGGACCGAGACTTCTGGGAAATATCAGGGTTAGAGATTAAAGACTCGCAAACGCAGACCAGCGAGGCAGATAGGAGCGAGGCTTTCAAACGTACCTTGAGATGAGGCACTATAATCAGAAAATATCACTGCAAACTCTGTCCTTTAAAACATAACAGATGTTTTGCTTAATTTTTCTTTACATGATAAACATCTGAAACAGAAGCTGGTGTGGTTTCTTGTATTAAAAGCAGGGTAGAGATTTTATCCAGAAACATTTTTGTTATGCCTGGACCATAAAATGGTCCAATCATTGCATTCGGTCAGAATACAATGATAGGATGTCCTGCTTGACTGTCAAACTATGTACATGCTGATGCATTAGAGGGGGCATGGCTTTTAAATTTTCTACCCTCTTTAAGTATGTGTTCAACAACTGAAATCTTCTGATCTGGTCTTTAAACTGTTTCTTTTATAACACAGACTTTAAAAGAAAGTGCTGTTTACTGCTAAACTTCAATTTCAGACATATTGCTAATGCATATTGCCGTAGTAAGACTGTAAATAGACGAATGCTAAGCACAAAATACGCCAAGTATTAACACAGATCACATACAGAGCAGATTAAATGTATCTGACAACACATCAATGCATCCACCACAAATCACTATCAAACGGCCTCTAAAGGAGAAATTCTTGTAGGGGGGTCAGTTTTTATTGCCTCAATGACACCTGTTTGGTTTGATGCCGCCCTCATCATGTGAATATTCAGAGATTATGTATGCATGTGTTGTGTTATTAATGTGATGTGTTATTGCACCTGATAAACACAAATGGACTCATTTCCTCTCCTGATTATCAGCAGGGAGACACTCAGTGCGTCTCTATCCTGTCCTGCGTTTAAAAGACACGTTCAGCTCCTCAGACTGTAAACAGAAGATCATAAGAAACATAAGAACCGTACCGTTCTACAAATGTAGTTAGCTACACTACAAACTGCTAGTTATTTATTTTTTATAGGATAATTCCTATAAAAATGACAACTTTTCCTAATCATTCACTCACCCATTTACTCATGTCTCCCAAAACCGATATCACTGATTTCTTCTGTGGAACACAAAAGGAAATTTTGAGGAAACGTCTCGGTGGTTTTGCAGATGCCACAGCAGTTGTTTGGTAACCAGCGTAACTATAATAAAAATATAATGGATGTAATTCATTGTATAATCAGACAGTATTTATCTGAAACAATAACAAAGATGTCAGTTAGTGTGAAAAGATAGATACACATTTACTGAAACTCTACTTATTTTAGCGACAAACCGTTTAAGAGTTTGATTTCAGAGCGATTCCAAGCATCGCTGAAGTCATGCAAAGCTTTTCTATTTGCAGCACACTGTGTTTTGGATCAGCCATTTAGCAAAGTCAGCAAATATGAAGAGCCTTGTGTATTTAAATCATATCTCTCTCATCAGTCAAAATGCTCTTAGCTTAGATGAACAATATGCGAGTCAATTGTGTCTTGAGTGTGTTTTGGAGACACTGGCGTCAGTAATAGTCTGACCACAGATGTAAAAAAATCCTTTTTCCTGTCCAAATGTTTTTAGGTCAAGTTATACCATACCGCCTAAATCAATGTGACACGGGGAACATACTGAGAAAACTCTTTTTTCATTACATAATATTTTAACTTCTTACAGCTGTAGTCTGGAACATCTGCCTCACTATCGCCCTCTCTGTTCAAAACATAAAACTGCAGGTTACATGTAATTTTTCTTTTTCTTTATTTGTGCATGTTGTGTGAGTAAAATTAAGGCAAACTGACATTTGTGGTGAAATTGTACAGACTGGGAGTCAGATTTTTTAACCAAAAATAGTTACATATGGCAGCTTTATATCTGAGCTGTTCCAAAAGCTACAGCCAACATCAACGTAAAATCTCTGATTCGTTTAAAGGGTTAAAACAGGTTTCAATTTTCGGGGCTTTCCTGTCCTCTACATCACCCAATCAGATATCTTGTCTGTCTTCGTTGGTTTAATAAACAGACAGATACCTCAGTGTGGAAACAGCAGCTATCTGAAGCTGTCTGTCTGCTGCCATGTCTTTCAGACTCCCAAAGTTCTCTCCACAGTGATAGCAGTGGGATCGTTTTTTACCCAACGTTTGAGGAATGTAATCGGAATGTAGACTGAAGGCTTTTGGCACACATAGAAAGATCGAGAAATTAATACTTGCAAAATACCAAATCTGAGGCAAAGGTCTCGCTTTGGTGCATAAACCGGAAGTGAAATCGGTACAGTATATATGGTTTATGTCGGACTTTAGGAGAAATACTTTGATCAATAGCTACATAAGTGACATGAGTGATTTACATCAACAGTGCACCAAAGAAAACATTTCTGTTCATCTTTTACCTCAGTGAAAAATATTCTATCTCAACCAGATAACAATCAAACAGGCAAACAAATACAGATTTACGGCCCTAAAGACCTAAATTATATCCATTCACAACTGGCAGGTGTCAAATAATTGACAAGTTATCGGCGCACCAGTAAACAAAGTATAAATTTGTCTCAGAAACGGACACTGAAGCCTAAAACAGAGCTTCTCTATCGATTTATTCTCCAGTAACCTCCCTGTCTCTCTCTCCTCTGTATCCCCACAGACTGTGTTTTTTGGGAGCCGGTCTGGGCAGGAAGATTTCACTGGAGCCAGAGTGTAGATACAGGGCTGAGCTCAGATAAACAGCTTCTTGTTTGGGCCGCGGCTGTGGTGAGCTGTTCTGTGCTCAGCAGGCTGATAAGAAAGGCTGTGGCGGCGTCGGGTCCGTGACGGCCAGGAGAATGGACCAGAGCCTGGGGAAGCAGACATTCTGACTCTAATCTCTCCTCTTTTCTTCTCACTCCTGCTCTTTTCAGGACAAAGGGCAGAGCCGTCTAACTGCCCGGTGAGAGTGAATGTATCGCAGCATCGGCGAGGGGCGAGACGCAGACGTCAACAACAGACAGAGGTGACAGTTCACATATTACTCCACAAGAACCGGCACAAAGAGTGTGTGCTCCACTATAAATCACCAACAGTACAAACTGAACACTGCGAGTTTCCTAATGCATCATATAATTTTAACTTCATATAACTTCTATTTCACGTTAATGTGAAGTCTAACACAGTATGAAAACTGATGGTACATTTCACTCAAGAAACAAAGTTCTGTTATTAATTACTTCTATTAAATAATATATTAATTTACATTACATGAATAGTTAAATAGTGCCTGGAATTTAAAATCTTTATCCATCAGAAAACTCCAGAAAACAGAAAACTTTGTATGACTCCAGTGGGTTAATAAAGTGTTTTCTGCAGTGAATCAAAACGCTTGTGAAAGAAAAACATTTTTAAAATCATCAGTACATTATGTATGGCTGAAAACTATATACCAGAGCGCTAAATTCAAATACAGTGGCAGGTTGATAACGCAGAATCTCATTGGTTCTTGCGTGTCATGTGACAAGCCATCATATGTGTTGTCAAATCAAGTTTCAAGTTTCTAACAACATTTATGAACCACTGGAGTCATACCACAGAGATTTCTTAAATCATAAATGGATGCAATTTTGGAGCTACATATCTGACTATGCAGTGAAAGCTAAGCTAAGTAGAATGAATAAACAATAGCTAGATTTTTATTGTAGGTGCACTGTTCCTTTAAACGCCACAGCATCGATGCCTGTTATCTCTGCAGCTCTAAATACTCCATGATTCCAGTGTCTTAAATTCTCTCCCTGCTCTAAATATCCCCAACTATCACAATTCATCACTGTGGCTGCGGAGAGCCGTTGACATTCCAAAGGATTGGCAATCAATAACCGGGAGAACGTTCTGGCTGAGCTCTGGACCGAACCCACATCTGCTTCAAATCTCTCCGTCTCCTAACACACACAACCTCCTGTGTGCATCTCCAAAACTCCTTCACAAAATGTCAGCCATAGCGACTTTTACAGACACGGTTTCAGCACTCAGCCAGGGGGGTTCAAGCGTAAAGCTGCAAAAACCCTCAATGTGATGCATATAGTAAAAGACTTTTAGCGCGAGACAGTTGAGTCCGCAGTTATCTTGCCCATCAGGCAGCTATTCTTTTAGGTAAACAACTCCTATCTACCTAAAATGGGAAACAACAAAGTCTTTCAAATGTCTCGCCACAATATAAAGCTAAATAAAAAGCTACATTTATGATCATGTTTATTGCTGATGTAAAACATGAAATAAATGCGTTGTTTCATGTTTTACATCAGCAATAAACATGATCATAAATGTAGCCTTTTATTTAGCTGAAATCACACAATAAAGAGGATGACAAATCCAGCTCCGGTGTCCTGAGGAGTTTAGCTCCAACCTGCCTCAACACACCTGCCTGGTACGACTTTAACTAGCAGGTTCATGTGTTTGATTAGGGTTGGAGCTAAACTCTGCAGGACCATGACCCCTCAGGAACAGGACTAGCACCGCTCTACACTAACATACCCTGTCAAAGACGACTGGCTGTTTTATTTTTAAAGGCGGGACTTGTATTTTTACTGCCACCATATTAAGCGTTAAACGTGCCATGCGTTGGCGGCGTTTTTTAATCATTATTAATGAGAAATGAACTCAGGCATGTGTAGACTGTGTTAGTAATGTAAACACGCAGCCTACACAAATAAATCTGGTTGCACGGCTATAATTGATAGCTTTGACTTCTCAGATGACTCAATAGAATAATACTGACAGTGATTTAAGTCCCTGTTTTTTTCATAATTAACTTTGGGAGCTTGGCAACAGTCAGAGCAAAATTCTGCTGTTAGGTTTTGTCAGTTTTTAACTTTTTTCTTCTTCTAACATCTCCTTCTTTCTCATGCAGTTATACTTCTCAAGGACTGACTGGGACTCTTGTTTTTGTTGACCTGGAACAGACAGACAGACAGACAGACACGCAGGCAGACAGGCACAGACAGACAGACAGAGAACAGAGCCTGGCATGAGCGCAGGACACAGGGCTCTCCTGAAACGCGCCGCTCTGAGTTCGAGACTAAGGTGGAATAACAGCATCAGAGCTCTCAGGTGTCAGGGTGTCTGGCAGGGGGCTGGAAACGGGGTACAGGCGGAGGTGGAATGAAGACAGTCTCGCATGAGGTGAAACTTCTACACAGAGAAACCTTGTAAGTGAATAAAGCAGTACAGATTATTACTTCGGTTCATTCCTATTATGCAGTACCTCTTCAGCCCTGGAACTTATCATGCTTTTTGTAAATAAAGTTTTTCACCAATGTTTTTTTAACATTAAACTTTAGGAATTATATTGTGATTACTTACACAATGGCACGAAAACAGGCTGGACACCTAACAGGACACAATAACGTTAATACAACACCAAAAGAACATTTTGGAACATTCCTGGAACTTTTAAAACAACGTTTATAACATTTCTGTTACTTAACATTAAGGAAACATTTCTACCACTTAAAGCTGTTAGCTGTATTTATTGTGCAACCTTTGCACAATAAATACAATGTTCGCTTATTCTAGGGAATCAGATTTTTCCCAATATTTTTTAACAAGTTCCTCTCAGAGGTGGTCCGGGGAAAAAGCAAAAAGTTGTTCCAAGCATTGAAATCACCGTTGAAACATTATCGCATCCAAATTATTTCCCAGTTAAAACCCCCTAAAAGGCTTTTGTTCAAAACTGTTGCTAGGCATCACAAACAAATATTTTGCTCTGGAAATTCATAAGTACACACTGTCAACTAAAGGCTAAAGATTTCGCCAAGATTTACCCAAATTTAAACGTTATATTTTACCCTGTAGCTCAATGTGGCAAAGTTACAAGATTGGTTTAGTGACTGTACCAGTTCAGACTGGTTAATCCTCAGTAAAACCATCACGCTACCTGTTTTTCTGTTTGTATACATAGTTGTGGGGGTGTGCACTGTGATTATCTGTAGAATCAGATGTAACCCCATCCAGTGTTACCCTCTGCTAACACCAGCCTCACCTATTTCTGGATCTGACAACAATAAAAACTGCAAACCCTGCCAAAAACTGTTGATTGCTCAACTCGGTTTATTAGGGTTCACACCGAAACGCAAAAGCTGCGTTTATTTCCTTTTTATTCCCCTTTTACAAGTTTCAAATGAATTGACCGCTAGCAAACTAATAACTGCAGGTTATATAATGGTGCAAAAAAGTCATAATCGTTATTACATCACACCGCACACACAATAGCAAACATCCACACTGTCGCACGTTACTCCAAAAATATACTTAACAAGGTTAAATGAAAGCCAGCCTCAGACTGTTACATGTGTGAGAGACGGTCTACAGATGTTGTCAAAAGTGTCCCATGGCTGAACGATCATCCACATAATCAAAGACAAGATATGGGTGGACACACAAAAACTCAGCTGCTCTAAGATTTCCCCTCAGAATCACTTGTATCTCGGTGTCTCTAAAATAAACAGATAAGGGGATTATAAAAGATCTTTCCCAAGTGCCTGTGTTCTGCCTAAGGACTGGGCATGACGCATGACAGGACCAACGGACAAAATGTCCCCCAGCAGCCACCAAGATCACAAGATCTGCTCACGACAGCTCACCCTGCCTCTCTGGGCTACAAGCAGGACAGGCCGTGACTCAGCGGCAGACAGGGCGATGAGGATGGAGATAAGGGCACATCGCGTCACCAGAGCGCCCAGCGCGGGGTGATAATACCGCCGGCCTCTCCCCGCCGGCTCCTGTCTGCTCTGGCCTCCAGCTGGTGCCGTGTTGTCTTGGTGCTCCCACGCTAACACAAACACACGCACACACAGAGGCTGGCGACCGACTCAGTGGTTTTCTCACGACACAGGGTTCCCCACCCGCCCGGACAGACCGCCTCCATAACGCCACGCTCCGCTGCGCAAAGAGAGAGAGATGGAGAGACAGAGATACAGCTTCTGACAGTCATCGCGGCTCAGACGCCAGTCTCTGCACGATCATCAGGGTGCGATGGGCAGATAATGCAGGGAAATCTCTGCTAAAACGAACCCAAAGCTATTGTTCAGAGATAGTCTGAGAGATCGGATCCTTTCATTTCACGCCGCCAGTCTTTGCTGTGTCATGAATAGCATTTGCAGTTAAAGCGTTTTTTTAAAGATACTTTCGCAGTAGCAGCTTAATTTACAACTATAAATAGGTTCATTTAGGTTCATTTTCACAAATATGTAAACATTGGGTTTTGTGATGCTTTCAATTTCCTCACTCAACCAAAGGACATCTTCAACCAATCAGGTTTGGGCAGGATGTTCTGTTTGTCCGACCAATGGCAAACCGGGGCCCGGGTATTACCTGAGAAACCTGTTTAGAAAAAAAACATTTGGTTTCAAAATAGTCTGTAATGACAAATTTTCTATTCAAATCGTTTCTTAACCATGCGCTAACAATACAAAACAAAACACCAAGCATAACTACTCGTGCACCATCTGACCGGTGATGTATCACAGGAGGGTGTGGCCTCAGTAAAAGTGGTTTGTATACAGTCATGCATGAACCAGCGAACGTGTCAGAATCCACGTCGCAGGACCGTCGACTGCTGAATGTAACAACTGGGTTCAAGTTCAGTTCAGGGATTGAAAACTAGCCTGTTGCCCATGTGTCCTTCTACTTCCTGTTGCTGTCTTGGCTGTGGAAGGAGAGGTCGTCCGTGGTGAGGCTTTGTATAGTGACCCCTGAACACACACTCACAGCCCCCCTTCCGTCCTGCCACAGTGACAAAGCTCACATTCACGGCTTAAGGAAAGGCAGTAGGACCGCAACACGCTTTATTGAACCGACCCTATGATTGTTACAGAAACAGCACCTTAATGAAACTGCGGAACTACAATTGTACGCATGAATTACAAAGGATGTTCTCATCAGATTGTGTGGAACGCAGCCAAACAGAAGCTGTGTGATTAATGTAAAGCATAAACACTCATAAAGTTTCGTCTGCGCCTGCGCAGCCAACATATTTAAGTACAGTATACAAATGCATTTCTTGGGGTTAAAACATGCTGTTTTTAATTATGCAATTCATGTCATACAACTGGTACGGTTTTAGGCATTCAGTTACGCAAAGTTAAAATGTCGGCCAAATGTAACCGACTCTCCTCTTTTCCTGTAGTTTAGATTGTTTTGTTGGAACGCAGAACAAAAAACGAATAGAATCCAGGTTTTGCTGGTTCAGTGAATGTTGTGTTGATTGTAAAATGCCTTCAGAAAGTTTTCTGTTTGCTATAAACGTGTCTGAAAGATTCAATGAATATGACTGACAGTCAACAAACTATATTTGTTTTTTAGGATTTGTGGATATAACAATTAATCCAAAACGTAGGAATATCTAACTTGCTGAGGAATTATGAATTAAGTGACAAACCAGATAGCAAGGAATGCTCTTAAAATGTTAGCTGACATTCTCTTCAGGTTCTCTATCCAAAACAACTTTTGCAGTACTGCTTTTGCTATGTAATAAAAATGTTGGAAAAACATTCTTACAACCGAATATTGTTAGCTGGGAACACATTAAACTTATTTTACTTTAGACAATAAAACATTCGGGACAAATACATAATTCACTGATATTAAAACAACATAAAACAGAAAAGGTTTTGAAATCACCAAACGTTTCCTAGAACCGTCCATAAGGTCAAACTGAACATCAGGCTGAGAAGGACCTTAGTGAGAACAGCCTCAGCACTCCATAAATCCAGTTTTCTGTGGTAAAGCAATAAGACAGACGTCATTTCAGAAAACACACTCAAATCAGCACACCGCCAAACAGACTCTAAAGGACTTCAGGGAAACATCTCAGCATGTCCTCAGATGACTTGAGAAACTGCGGCTGAGACCTGAGAACTAGAAATTGACAGTTTTTGTGAGAACGTGTCATTTTGAGAGGAACTGCCCAAATCCAGATGGGCAAAGTTATTAAGAGCAAATCAGAGGCGACTCACGGCTGGACCCAAACCCGAGACAGTCTTTCTTCAATGAGATGTTTTTGTTATTTAAAACGCACTTTATTGTTATGGGCGACATTTTCGTAATGTTTCCATTGGGTAACACAAATGTTAAGAAAAGGTTACAAAGTTTAGAAACATTTCAGTTTTTTTAGCCATTGTATGAATGTTACTGACGGATTGTAAAAACAATATTTATACATTTACACATTTTAAAACATTCCAGAGAGAGAAGGGCAGAGCGATAAAGAGAGAGAAAGAGAGAGAGGGAGAGAGAAAGAGGTTGGGGAAGAGAGAAAGAGAGGGAGAGTGAGAGAGAGGGACAGAGAGAGAGAGAGGGATAGAGAGAGAGGGCAAGAGAGAGAGGGGTAGAGAGAGAGGGAGAGAGAAAGAGGGAAAGAGAGAGAGAGGTAGAGAGAGAGAGAGAGAGAGAGGGAGAGTGAGAGAGATGCAGTGTTGATGGGTTTGGCAGGGTGGGATACGGGCAGCAGTGCAGTGATGGGTACAGTCATCATCTGGCTGCACATTCCTGCCCTATCTGTGCAGTAAACTGGATCTCCTGCTTCCTCTTATCAGCTGTCAGGAATTCTGCAACTGAGTCTCTCTCTCTCTCTCTCTCTCTCTCTCTCTCTCATTAATGGTCATTAAGATAAGGCAGCGTCTCGGGACGTCAGACGCCTCTGGGGACGCACTGGAACCCAAACAGCACGTCACACCATCACACCATCATCTGACGTTCCTCCAGCCCCCATCAAACCTCTGCTCATTACAGCAGGAAATGGGGCTGAATGACCCAAAACACACATCCAATAACAAATGATCCGTTTGTGTTTTAAATGGGAAAACACAACATTACACTGCAAGTCAAACGATTAACTAAACAAACATCACAGACTTTTTAATAATGTAGACAAACTGTTTGATTGTAAATGCAACTGCCCCAAAGTCCATTTGTAAACCTAACCAAGAATTTTATTACTATGTTTGCATATGGCGTTAACTTTACAATTTAATATTTTTCTACTAACAATATATATAATATAATATATAGTAATATATATATATATACATACTTTAGACAGCTGTATGAATTTTGAATAATTTAAAGTGTCTTAATATGTTCATTTGTGAGTCCTAAATAAATTGCTGTTAAATAACCAAAAAATGAAACAAACATTTTATAGCAACAAAATGCTATAAAACTCTATAGAATAAGAACAATTATGCAAATTAGCCCGTTCATAAAAATGTCAGTAAATACCTTCATATTAACACAGAGCTATAATGATGTTTTATTAAAATACTTTTTAAACATTCCCACTGATTAAACAAACCCAACTTATCCAGTCCTTTATGAAACTAAATTGGAACCATAACTTTGGTTTGCTGTCCTACGATAGTGAAAACAAGAACAGGGACTTCAAAGCTAACTCCGTATTTAGACGCTAACCACAATGTAATATTACACGAGACAGTTTCAAAATTCTCATACCACAGATTCTTACAACAGCATGAGCAAGCTGAAGAATCGCTTGATAGCTTAGCTGCAGCCGCGTTATAAATGCTACAGGATGTCACAGATTCAGAAGATGTAAAACTCCTGAAGAGATTTGTGTGTGTGTGTGTGTGTGTGTGTGTGTGTAAAATTGTAAACTGTTAGAATTATTAAAGCTACAATGCATAACTTCTACCTCTCTTTCACCATCTCTGTTAGAACCACAACACTGTAGCCAACACTGCACACATTTCTATACACACACACAGAAGTCAAACGTTAAAGTCAAACGAAGCCAAGAACTGACATTTCAAAGAAAAACTGACCCAAGCACTCAAACTATAAATCATTACTATAAATGTACTGTTGTGAATCATGATAATGTGAGGAGGCAGTTTTGAACACTGATCTGTCATGAAATTGCTCAATAACTTTTTAATATTTTTAAACCAAACAAGGCTGCAGATTGCCACTTAAATACTTAGTTAATGTAAATGAATTCTTAAGAGGTATTTGCAACCATTCAGGAATTGTAAAGCACAACAAACATATTACATCATGCACGTATCACTCCGCAGATGCATTGGGACGCTTGGGAACGTTATGAGAATGTTTAGAAGTTCTCTGAAGTAATAACCGTTTCACAAACAACCACAGAAGGAAACCATTCCACCCATTTAAACAACGATCCGTGCGAAAAGCAAAACATGTTCCTCTCTTTAAATAAAGATGCCCGTCAGGAGAAGTTTGGAGACCTTTGAAGTGACAGGAGCCTCCATCTGTCCTGACTTCAACCTCCGCTCTTGTGAAAAAAGCGAGAAAAAGATTTATCGCACCTGCTCAACACGCTAAAAATACAGCCGTGTGGCACCCCTCTGCTGTAATCTTATACATGCACGGGATTTAACCCACAGAGAATGCGGTCCTGTATTGGCTACAACTGTGGAAATATGAGATGATGGCATATGCAACGCGAGGAAGATTATCAATTAATGCAGTGACCTCTGTAGTAGCACCACAGTGACCTAAAGACTGTCTCTCTCTGCTGCAGAGACGACGCAGTAAAATACTGCTGGACTCAGAACAAGTATTTCTCAGCAAAGTTCATGCGATGAAAAAGGTGTCCTTAGATTGCCTGCCTGAATTTAGCATCTTCACAAACGCACAGACTTCAAAACCACCACCAGGTATTTCATTTGTGCTTAATATTTTAAAGCAGCTTCTACATTTTAAGTGTTATGTTTATATCATTATGTGCTATTTGTAATAAAAATAGAAAGGTTACCTTTTCCACAAACTTTCATCCAAAGCGACTTACAGTACGTTTTTTTTACATTTTGTCAGTGCATGTGCTCCCTGAAAATCGAACCTACAACCTTTGCGCTGCAAACACAATAACCAACTGAGAGCCGATGAGAGTTTATCTGAACTTCTCACCTCTTTTCTCCACCCCCCCACCTGACGTGATGACAGACCCAGTAAATGAAAACCGTACTTGTTAATTGAGACTTCTTCATTTTTGAAATATGTTACATGCTTACACATGAACTTTAATAACAGCTGGAATGTGGCAAACAGAAGTGAAGGCTTGTAGACTTACACACATTCCTAATCGCCAGTTTTTTGTGCTTATAGTTTAAAAAACAGCAATGGGAAAGTGGCCACACATGCAAATCACTGAAACCTACAAATATCCACACTAGAGTCTGTAATTACCCACAATGCACTAGAATCAGGCCCTGCCTGGTGTTCTCTGTCACTGTCTGTCTCTCACAGTCTTTGTTTTTATGCCTCAGATAAAATGTTAGAGAAACAAGTCAAGGGATCTCAGCTTTAAGTTTTTTACAGGTTAGGGTCTCAAATGTTGCAATTTATGTGCTTAAGAAAAACACATGTTACTATTTAGTCAATTTCATAGGAGTTTGATAGCTTTATAATACAGTTGCTTTATAATATAGGAGCTTTATAGCCCTAAATAGGATTAAGTTTAACCTTGCATACAACATTTTAATACATAGGTTCTACCTATAAAGCTTTAAAACGATGCTTAAAAAAACTCCACTATACTACGAATGAGTTTCTAGAAATCTCCCATGACCCCAAAGGCATGTCTTGTGACTTCTGACCTAAGCGTTTCTGCTGCTCTCGTGTCACGATGCCAAATATTCGACCTCAGTTCCCTCACACAGCTCCTGTTTGTGATGACTGGGTAAACGTTGCCCCCTTAAATCAGCGAGACAGATATCACGGCTCCGTGAGGAGATCACCGGGAGTTCAGGAGTAAAATAAAGCAGCGCTGATTAGGACAGAATGCTGATAAGGGTCCAGCAAGCACAATGGCTTCCATACTATTCACGGAGCGAGCGACACGCAGTCACACGCAACCCTACACAAGCGCGCAGGAATGCTCTCGCCGTCACACACTCAGCCGCTCTCACTTACACGCAGGACTGCGCCGCCATACCACTGGATATCTTAGCATCAGTGTGGAGGCTGGCAGACACGATCCTTTGAAATACGATCTCCGGCCTTTCCTAGCGCTGCCTCAAGCCCTAATGAGATGATTATATCCAGAACAACATTATTTTAACTCAGGAGAGCAGAAAAAGTCTTTATTACTCAGTAAATTCCCCCTGACTCGCTATTTGTAACCGCGGCTAAGAGTTACCAACTTCAAGCTGTTAAATGAGTGCCAGATTGCGTCGAGTTTCTAAGCTGTTGAGAGGAGCGGATCGCTTCATACATTAGTTCCGCTCTCGGTTCCTCGCCGCGGGCCCGCGAGCCCACATCCGACTCTTAGATGGGGTGAAACTGGCCCTTTTGTGCGTAGATGGCTGTGTCCACAAACTTTTCCACTCAGAAAACCAGCCTCAACGCAAACCCCCATCCGTAATAAACACTTTTGAAGAGCACGCTTGTTCTGACGGAGCAATCTGTCCCGAGACGTCCTGTGAAAAAACTGAAGAAGATAAACACTCGGATAATCAAATAATGGTGATCAAAGCCTGTTTGTAAAGAGCAGCTACACAACATCAACTCCAGCCTGTCTTTAATGTCTTTACTAGCTCACTAGTCTCCTAAATCATAGACGCTATAAATTAAAACACAGTTCAGCGAGACTCTATCCTAAGACGATCCCCGAACTTTTTTCTCCCGTCTAAACTCGTGAAATGTTGTCACTGTGTCCAGAAGATCTCTTACATGAGAAGGCTTGTTAGCGGTGAAGAGAAAACATCTCATCCCATCTCTTGGCAGCTGTGGCGGTAATTTAGAGGCCATGGAACAAAGGAGGGTTTGGCTCTGAGGTGGAGAGAAGACGCTAGCTTGTCATTTTAGCGGTCGTCCATATATCTAAAAAAAAATCCAAGAACAGAACCTGCCTTTCAAATATTTGCCTAAACTCTGTTTGCCCCATAATCATGTGGAAAATGACAGTGTGTTTGCATTGTCCTGTTCTAAACACACACTGAGAGAACAAGAACAATGTGGAAATTACAGGAACTCAGCTAACAATTTTAGGTTGCAAGAACGTTTCCCCAACATTTACTTTAAGCAACAAATGGGATAAAAATGTTATTTTAAAAAGTTCCAGAAACATACATTTTATAGATATTGCTTGTTTATAAGAACATTTTTTAATCTGTAACATCCAAAAACTACTACAAATTCACACACACACACACATGTACACACACACACACACACACACGCACACACACATACACACACACACGCACACACACACGCACACACACATACACACACACACGCACACACACACGCACACACGCACACACACGTACACACACACACACACACACCAATACAAATCTAATTTGAGAAAGTCTATCTGCTTCAGTAAAATTACTTAATTACATGTCATCTTTAGCAAATACACCTTAAGATGGTTCCAAATAGCTGCCAAGTTATTTTAGGAGCAAAATATAAGCCATACAATATACTTCCTGTTGATGTCACTGCAGGAGAACTGATATCCAATGAGAAGTGAAGGTGACAGGAAATGATAAAATGTGGTCAAGGTCATGCCTGAAACGGTTACGAGAGACAGCGTGATGTTGTTTTCCTCCCGCAAAACACAGGCGAGCTCTCAGCCTCTGTCACACTTTTCCTGTTGTCATGCCATGAAGTCGAGAAAAACAACAGACAAAAATATTCACACAACTTTTGCCTTAAGATTCTGTTTGCCTTTTCTTAACCATAGGTATTAAGGCGTCTCAACTAGGTCTATAAAGTGTCATTTAAAAAAATGCAAACCGAATTTACTCATCCTCTACTACAATTTTTTAATCTATAGAACACAAAAGCTAGTTTTACATTTGTTTAAAACAATAACAAATGCTGTAGAAGTATTGGGCAATATTAGTTTGCTAACTACTAAATTTAACATGCTAACAAAAGGAATCATATTGTGAAATGTTACCATTATTCCAAGCAGTCTGTTGCCTGAAAAAAAAAA